>JAUPMG010029933.1:0-14731 GCA_031762675.1 Pachysandra terminalis | reverse complement strand
GACGGACCATTCCCATGAGATGAGGAGTGGTCTAAACTACCCTGTTCACAATGATCCGGTTCTGGAGAGAGAGAGAGAGAGAGAGAGAGAGAGAGAGAGAGAGAGAGAGAGAGAGAGTGATGATTTGAGTGGTCTAAACTACCCGCGCGGTTCACCATGATCCGGTTCTGGAGAGAGTGACGATTTGGAGATTGCCCTTGGGTCTCAAATGTAATGTTAGTCTCATTATTTTCAGCCTCATCTATTGTGAAGGGTACAACTTGAGTGTTGGTATGTGTGTTATCGGTGGTCACATTATCACTATCCTACTCTTCATAGGTATATAGCTCCATGTTGGTATTCCTAGAGATGAGATTATCACAAGAAGTGTTAGAAAAAGGTAGCATTGTTTCATCAAATATAACATGTCTAGAGATATAAACACGTCCATTTTCAGGAAATAGACACCGGTACCCTTTATGGATAGTAGTACTATATCCAATAAAGATACACGGGAGAGATCTTGGAGAAAATTTGTTTTCCTGTAGTCTCCCAAGTATGGGTAACATCTACAGCCAGACTTTAAGAGATACGTAATCTGAATGTTTTCCAAATAAGAGTTTAAAGGGTGAGGTCATTTCTAATTTTCTTGAGGGTAACCGATTAATTAGAAAAACAACAGTCTTGAAGGCTTCAACCCAATAATTTTTTGGTAAGCCACTATGAAATAACATTGAGAGTCCAAACTCTACAATGTTACGATGTTTTCGTTTAGCTATACTGTTTTGTTCAGGGGTCTTTGGGCAAGAGACTTTTCTTAATATCCCCTTATGAAGTAGGAGATTATTAAGAATAGTATCTTCGAATTCACCCCCTCCATCACTTTGAAAAACCTTTATTTTTGCTTGAAACTGTGTTTCAAGCATAGTAATAAAGTAGCAAAAGCATTTGGAAAAATCAGATTTGCATTTGAGAGGATGTAACCATGTGTAACATGTGTGGTCATCCACAAATGAGACATAATATTTGAAGCCTTAGATAGATGTGAGAGGTGCAGGACCCCAAAGATCACAATGGATCTTATCAAACGCTTGTTCAGATTGGGTAAAGGTAGTTACAAAGGGTAGCTTACTACTTTTTCCCAACTGACAACTAGAACAAATAGTGTTATTTTTATTCCAAGAATTAACATAAATAATATTTTTTTTAATTTCAAAAGGAGATGACTCTCGGTTAGGGATGGCCAAGCCTCTTGTGCCAAATTTCCTCAGAAGCAATCTTCTGCTGATTTGAGTATAAAGCCATTGGTGAGTCTCTTGTTAGCTTGTAGAGGCAACCGTCTCTAGTTCCCTTTCCTAGGATTTTCCCTATTTGTTGGTCCTTAATCACAAATCCATTAGAGCTAAATTCAAAAATACAGGAAGAATTAGATGATAATTGACTAACATATAAGATATTTTTTGTAATATTTGGCACAACCAACACATCCTTCAACTGTAAAACTCCATGTGTTATTGGAAGTGTGGTCCTTCTAATATGAGAGATGATCAGAGTATTTCCATTTCCTAACAATATTTTATCTGATCCATGATAAGGAGAAGTATTAGAAAGATTACCTGTAGTATTGGTCATGTGAGATGTAGCACCAGTATCAGGGATCCATTCAGGATCAATGTGATCAGTTATGGGGTCATAGCTGCTATAGCTTGGGGAATTTCTTCTGGTTGATAGGCATGATTAAAACGATACCAGCATCGTATTGCCTCATGTCTGGGTTTCATGCTAATCTGGTAGACACGTATATTCGGTTGTAAGGTTTTTGGAAGATCTGATTTTCTCTTCCCCAAGGACGATTGTTATTTCGTTCTTCTCTTTTCTCATTTTCTAATGGGGGATTTAATGAGTGACGTGGAGTTGGTGGTTGGCGTTGACCACTTTGAGGGAATATAAGTCCTCTGAAATCAAATGATTGTTTCCAGTTTCTACTTCCCTTATTGTTCTTAGCTTGTCTTTGTCCAACATAGGCTTGATTTTTTTGTACTTCAATTTTTCTGCATTGTTCATCAGAGTTCGTTGCTTCAGGGAAAGCAACGAGGCTGAGAGTTGAGTAAAAGTGGGAAGAGGTGGACATGCCATGATAGCATCTGCAAAGCTATCAAAAACTTTTCCCAAGGCCATTAATCATCCAAACCACCTTGTCTCTATCAAAGACGGGTTTGTGCATAGCAGATAATTCATCACAAATTCTCTTAATTAATTTGAGATAAAACAACGATGCTTTGGTTACCTTTCCGAAAGGTTTTAATTTGACGTATAAGCTCGAGTTCCCATTCTTGTGAAGTGCCAGCAAGAGTATCTTCCAGGCAGGTCCAGATCTGACGTGCAGACTTCAGCCCAATTATAAGGCCGTGAATATCTTCTAATAATGTCTCAGACAATAGACTTTTTAACAAAGTGTCATCTTTTCTCCATGCTGTATAAGCTGGGTTGACGACTTCTTTCTCATCAATAGTGATAAGTCTTGGTGGTTCACTCTCTTCAGATGAGATGTGATCAAGGAGATTAATGTTCTCAATCAATGGAAGAACTTGATCCTTCCAAGTGAGATAATTCTTCTCAGTTAATTTTGTTGTAACCATTGGCGCTACTTGCGCAATGACAATAATAGTAATGGATGCCACTGAAGAAGAGAGGAACTTAGTATTCACACTCAGACGTAAAGTAATGAATTAAAACTTTCTCTTACTTCAACCGTGATATTACAAGAGACCACGTTTTAGTTTTATTGATATGCACAAGTGAATGATTACAAGGGGGGAGAGAATATCTCTAACATCTCCTTTCCTTAATTGTAGAAACTAATTCCTTAATTGTAGAAGGTGAGAGAATATCTTAAACATCCCATTTCCTAAATTGTAGGATTTGATAGAGTGAGGAATCTAACACTCCAACGTCTCCTTCCTTAAGCAGCTTCCAACGGCTAGATTTTGAGAGACTCCAACGGTTTCTTCTTTAGATGATAGGTGTCCAATCTTCCCTTGATATTAGGATCTCTTAGATAGATTTTATCTATAAGGCAACAAACCTCTTCAGCCAACATCTCTTTGTTTTAATTTTTCCAACGTCTCTCTCTCCTTTGATCTAGAAGAGAGAGAGAGAGAGAGAGTGATGTGGCACCTGAGGTGGCAACGACTCCTTTCCCTTGAGGTTATGCGGTTGACGTGGCACTGGCTCCCTTGTGAATAACGGTTCGGGGTCATGTGGTTCATTAGCACATGCAATAAGGAATTGAATAGCTTGCTTCTAATTTTCTTATTTCTTTATATTTTTTTTAATTTCCTTTCATTTTGGTTGTTGCTTGGATTGATTGTATACTATTGTGACAAAATTGATTATGGAATATGTTTCTCACATATGTATGCACACACTACAGTTTGATGGATAATCATATATAGTGATTCCTCATCCATCTATATTTCTATAATAACTGAAGTTGTTTACATACATATACATTTTATTATATCATTGTAATTTAATTAGTTTTTCTATTATACAACTCTATGTAGATGGATAATGTAGAGGAATGGGAAGAAAAGGAAGATGGGATTCTAGTGTTGGTTTGGCATATGAAACACAAGTAGCATACGTTTCAATATATTACTATTCAAACTATGTGAACAAAGACATCTCAGACTTCAAAGATGAAACTATGAGAGATCTAACTGAAAGACTTACTTAAAAGAAGGATAAGAATTGTCGTAATTCACTACACATGGGGATCGTTGCCTTTGCTAAGTTGGTTTGCATACTTTGTGAAACAAATCGTTTGAGTGATACAGTAAATTATTTTGTAGAGGAACAACTAGCAAAGTTTCTTCACATTCTTACCCACAATATGAAAAATCGTGTAATTAGCTTCTACTTTCAACGTTTTGGTGAGACCATTAGTTGTCAATTTCACCAAGTTTTAAGAGCAATCATATCCTTAGAAGACCACTTTATAAAGCAACCCAATGGATGTGATCCTCCCGTTGAAATTAAAAATAGTAGCAAGTTCTGGCCTCATTTCAAGGTAAACGTATTAGTGTAAGACATTTCATTTAGCATAAATATTAAAACTATATAATTTGTTTTTATTATTTGTTACAGGACTGAGGTGCAATTTATGGTTCACATTTTCATGTAAAGTTATTGCAAGAAGAGGTTGAAGACTAGAAACTTAATTTATTGATAATTCAAGGTGAGTGCAAATAGATCCCATGGGGCTTTAAATAGAAGAGTCAATAAGATCAACATAGTACCTTAGTCTCTAATCTAGAAACAAATTTAAAACATTTATTAAATTTTATAAATCAAATCTCTTGTCTTGCCTTCATTTTCTCCTTGAATTCCTCAATCAAATCTATTGCATCTCTTGATTTTACTATTGCCTTTATCTTTTCCTTGAATCACTCCTTGAGTTGATACAATCCATACTCCCATATATTTTCTCTATTAGAGGTGCCTAGTTATGGATGAAGAAAACAATATCCAACACAAAATGTATTAGCATCTTGTACCCTTGACCTGAAGTTTACATATATCCTGGCTGGTTGGAAGGGATCTGCATTTGACTCAAGGATATTGAATAATGCATTAACAAGAGAAGTTGACAAACTAATTGTACCCTAAGGTAATAAATTATTTTTTTAATAATATACGATTCATAAATTTTTAGTTTGTGAATGACATCTAATTTTTATTTCCGTATTAGGTAAATATTATCTTTGTGATGCTGGGTTCATATTGAGAAGGGGATTTCTTGTCCCATTTGGAGGCACACGTTACCACCTCAACGAATACTCAGTCCGACAACCTAAAAATACTCGAGAGATCTTTAATCGTCGGCATTCCTCCTTACGCAGTCCGATTGAGAGAATATTTGGGATATTAAAGAAGAGATTTCCAATATTTGCTAATGGAACAGAGCCTCATTACCCAATTGATACACATATAGATATTATCCTGTTAGGAAGCATTATTCATAATGATCTTATGGGTATTGATCCAGATCCGAAACTTATTGCTCGTGCTGACAAAGATTTGGAGGAACAAGAGCCTAACGTAAATGAAATCCCACCTTTAGATGTAGCTAATGAGTGCAGAGCATGAGAAATTTTAAGTCATCAAATCATAGAAGCAATGAAGAGTGATTACAATACCAATCATAAGAGATGAAAGGCAGTCTTTTTTATTTTTATTTTTAACTTTAAGGTATTGTAGCCCTCTTAAAATTATTATGAACTGTTTGCAATCACTTTTTGTTTGAAAATATTATCGCTTGATTATTAAATATGATACTATATATATATTACAATCTTATAACTTATGCCACATTGGAATTTAAAGATGTATTTTGAAATTATGACATATTTTCACTTATCGTATCATCATATTTGTAATGATTAGAAGTCAATTTTTATATGTTCATTCTATGTTTTATTGTTTGTTTCACTATACATATCTTCATATTTCTGTATAGATTTGAGTTATGGACAACAGTCAATCAGAAGGAGTGGTTCTTAAAGAGAAAAAAAAAACATAGACACAAGATATAGATGATTGTATGTTAGAGGCACTTATAGAGCAGGTGCATCTTGAACAAAATCTAGATAGAAGTTTCACAAATACTGTTTATGTGAAGGTTTGTGCGATAATGTTAGAGTGTTTTAAGTTCATTTGCACGGTGCAACACATCAAGAATCAACTAAACACATTAAAGAAAAACTTTGGGACGCTTCAAGAGATGCTAAATTGTAATGGGTTTTCTTTACTAAAAGCGATATGATAGAGGCTAAAGAAGAAGTATGGACGGACTATATAAATGTTAGTAAATTAAAATTTTTATTTATGTAATTTTAAAATCTTGAGATGCGTTAACATTGTCTAAATGGTTATAAAAATGACAAGCACACAAGGCAATTTTGCTATAAGCCAATTTTGAATTATGAGAATTTATGAATTTTGTTTGGTAAGGAACGGACTACCGATTGTCGTGGTGGAACAGCAAAGGAAAAACATTTACGTTGGGCTAATGAAGACGCAGAAAATAACAACAATAAAGTTGATATTATTTTAACAGATGACAAAGGAGGGTTAGAAAATTTGACTGGGGTTACAATGGAGCAGTCTCCAACTGATGTATGGTCTTCTGAACCTGGATCAATCAAACCAACCCCAAACAAAAAGCCACGAGCAATTGATTCATTGAGTGATGAGCTTAAGGAACTCAAAAATGGAATGGAAGCAATTGCAGCTGTACTTGAAAGAGGAAGTGCTCGTTCGTATACAGAGCATAAGTTGTTTAATGAAGTAATGAAGATCGAAGGATCTGATGAGGACTTCCAAATTAGTGCTTATGATTATATTTCTAGAGATATTATTAGGGTAAGGGCCTTCATTAGATGCCCAGCAAAGAGACGCAAGGCATGGTTACTAATGAAGATGGGTGTTAGCTATTTTTGCACATCGTCAGCCTCATTTGATTGGTAGATCTTTAATTAGACTTTAGTTGTTTAAATTTGTGACTCTCAGAAATATGGACACTTTTATATGTTTGGGAATGTTCTTAGTATTTTTCTTTACGTAATTCTTTTGAACTTTTATTATGCCTTTTAAATGTTCTAGTCATTTTATTACATTCTATTAAATCCTTTTATTAAGGATATAATGATTTTTATTATTTTTTATTATTTGAATGCTATAATTTAATTAGAAATGGTGAAAGCCAATATAAAGTTGATCCAAATGTTGTAATCCATGCAATTATTTTACTTGACTAACAAAAAAAATAGACTAATTTTCATTTTGGTTTTCTCTACACAACCAAATAGGAGAAAGCATTTTCTTTATAGTTTTCTCTCAAATTTTCTCTGTTCAACCAAACAGTTGAAAGTAATGTGTTTTCTTTTCTTTTCTCTTTAACTTTCTTTTCTTTTCTTCTGAACTTCATGGTTCCAAACACATCCTAAAGAAGAGAAACCCTACTAAAGAAACCCCTTTAGTAGACCAAATAAACAATCTATAAAACCATTTGAGTTAATTCTAAAAAAACCCTTTTATAAACGGAAAATAATACTATTTCCCAAAAGTGGCAATTTTATATCACCAATCCCAACAAAAAGGTTGAGCAGTGTGACATTCCATAGGGTGGGTCCCTTCTTGATCTCCCTAAGGAGTAGTAGGAATACGTGGGACTGTGATTTAGGGCGAAGAAGAAGAGAGTTGATGAATTCAGCTCAGAAGTACACAACCTTCTAAAGTTGCTAGGGTCTTAGGCAAAACTTCTTCTGCCACTACGATCTCACAACTACCCGAATCAGTAACGGGTTGGCATAATTTACCACCAATGGTACAGGTGGAGTGAAAGATGTTGAGACAAAGCCATTGGTCGTCGTCTGTCTCCTTTGGAGTGAGACAGATCCTACGCGTCATTATAAAGGACCCTTGATCACCCCGAACATACTCTTCTGTAGGGTACTCTTCATCGAACATAGCATCCAACTTAGGTTCATGTAAGAACCTGAACAATCACCCCTAATTAATTAAGATTAGTAACTAGGTTTAATTTAAAATTATTAAAACAAATTCACTAATAGGTTAGATCAGTGCTCATCTAATCCATAATCTCAGGAAGTCAAAACACATTAGTTAACACCTTAGACCTCGAGACATTAGGAAGATTTAATCTATTTTAAGTAAACATCCCGATTAGTCAGCAGAGACCTTAGATATTAATTTAAAATAAAATAATTACACTAGATAATAAATCATATCCGAAAACTCCAGAGATCCACCTCAGAACCACTAGTAAAATCCCTCTAGTAGAAGTTGATATGGTGACCAATTGAAAAATGTAGGATCAGAAACCCAGTTTAGCCCCTGCTGCTAAACTTATTTCCAACTTGACCCGTAAGCCTATAAATAGAAGCCTTAGATCATTTTCAGCATTTTTGTTGTTCTTCTTCCTCTCTTCTCTTCTCTTGGAGCTTTGGAGCACATGGGAGATCATTGGAGATTGCGGAGACATGGCAGATCAATCCCGACGCAATTCCAGCAACACCCCAAGTTGAGTATCCTCTCTTTGAAGATGTTTTTAATTGTGTTTTTGCATTATGACCTAGGAGAAGGGTTAATTGTTGTATGCCCACCTTCTCCTTGGGATTTCAACCTAGATCCATGTTGTAAGTGGTAACCCTAAACCCCGACCTCCATATTTAACTTGATTTGTGGAAAAACCAAACCCCAAGTGGAGAAAAAACCCCAAATCTCCACTATAGACCAACTAAATTCAAAAACAAAGTATAATCGATATTCTTGGGAGTGTGAACAACCTCCTGATGAAATTTCAGTTCATTTGGACATTTCCTGAGCTTCGGCGGCCTGTTCGAAGCTTTTTAGGCTCTCTGGTTTTGTCACCGAAGACAGCCTAGGCGAGCCTAAGAGGTCGTCGAACCCCTTTCGGTGAGCCTAAGAGGTCGCCGCACCAAACTTGTGAATAAACTGAGTTGACTTCTCGTCTATCAAGACTCATTTGGACCAAACCCCGAGGTGCCAAACTATTTGGTATACTTTTACACTTTTTAGCATGCCGAAGGGTCGCCGAGCACCCCGCCAAGCAGCTCCCTTGGTCCAATTTGAGTGATTCAAATGGGTGTCGCCGAGCACCCCGCCAAGCAGCTCCCTTGGTCCAATTTGAGTGATTCAAATGGGTGCGTCTATCTTGACTAACTACACGTGTTTGGCCTATTTCCGGGACAAATAGACTTATCATGCAAAATTTGACCCTTCAACTAGGAACTTGGAATTTCTAGACTTGGCCAAGCAATAGGAGATTTTGGAGAAATAAGTGTGTATGGTTCCAAAACACTCCTATTAGCCTTATACCATCATAATACATGTGTTTAGATGCAAACGGTAGTTGTGGTGAAGTAATGACCTTCATTCGTGATGAAAGGGCATATTTGAGGTGTTTCTTGCATAATTCCTTTGAGAATGTAGTTGGCTTAGGCATCCTGATGCTTTGTAGACATGTTTATGATGAATGGATCATGTTTTAAAGTTCTAATATGTTGATGTGAAGTTTGGTGCCTGTGTGCCCAACCGGTCTTACTTCATTTGCCTATAAGAATATAACTGCCCTGTTTTCCTTGCAGTATCATAAATATAGATTTACCTGTTGCATGTGCACTTTGATTTACTTAGTAGAGTAGATTATGGGACTTTGCCCATATGTTTGATGATTTGAATATATGTCTGTGAAACATTTTGTAATGGATTAATAAGTGGATTTGAATTTGGATGTTGCATATGGACCTTCCAGCTGTGATAGCCTAGTCTAATACCCCACATGATACCATCGGGTTTAGACTAATAGTTGAGATATTTGACTTGATAGCCACTATAGTTCTATGAGAGGACCCTGTGATCGTACCCAAGCTGAGAGTGAACCCACATAGGGAGGCTTCTACAGTCTTGAGGGATGATGGTTACCCAAGGATCCGCACGTTGGTGTAAGCTTGGGAGACAGTGAGACCATGTTATATTTTCTGTTAAATTGTGAATATGTAAGATTCCCTAAAGAAATTAACATGTGGTTGTGAGCTTTGGTCGCGGGCCCGTGATAAAAAATAAGTGGGGGGATTGTGCTTCCTAGGTTGAAATCCCTTAAAACTATGTTGTACACATAGAATAATTATATCTCTTAGTCCGTTCATACAAGGGATGGTTTCAGGTTGCTGAAACATCCTGGGGCGCATTCAGGTTGCTGGGACACCCCGGATAGAGATTGGGATCACGTGGGAACTTACGATATATCACATTCCATACAGCGTTTGCATTTCACTTGCATTTTCTTATCTTTGTTGATATTAGTGTGAGAGCTTTGTCTATGAAACACTTGGCCTAATTTTCATATAAATCTATGCATATAGTTGTAGGGTTATTGACTACTAAAATATAGTCTGTGAGAATGGAAGATGAACTTCTGATTGTGTATATTTATAGTTAAACCTCCCCATTGTTCACCACTAGCACAAATACTGCTTATTACACATTGTACACCTATCGCACTTTTCTCATAATGTTGGAACATTAGTGAATACACTTCATTGAATGTTTACTCATTCTAGCTTCCAGCTTATGTGTGTTATTTATATTTCAAGTTCTAGAGCTTAGATGCGAAGAGAGAGACTGGAATGGGTAGCGTACTCTAATAGAATCATTGATATAGTCTAGGAGTAGACTTTATTTTCTTATATTTGTTTTATTTCAGCTTCGGTAGTATTAGTTACTTATATCTTACTAGAACTGAATTTAACTTCCGCGTATGTTTTGACCATTGTTATCCACACTTGTAAAAATATGGGGTGAAGGTTGTGAATAACAGAAAATCTTAAAAATTGGGAATTTCTGGTTTGCTTCGTGACAAAATGGTATCAGAGCTTAAGTTCTTCTAAAACTTAAGTAACTAGCTTTGGATTTGTATAGGATCTCAGGTTTGAACCTTGTAGGTTAACCTTTAGTTAAGTTGAGTAAGGGATAAGAGGTGAGTAGGACGTGAGTTGGTGAGGTACGTATGATTGTTGGTTGTGCACCCTAGCCAGTACTCCGGATGGACAATTAGGAATAACTAGCCTACTATTCTTGGTAGTTCTGAAATAGCGGCTACTAGGGTGAAGTCTTTGTTAAGTATTGGATTATCATGTTCTCTAGGTTGTGATGATCTAAGACTTATGATTGCTGATTGAATTAATCTAAAATTACTTAATACACCAATGCTAAGAAATTTTCAAATTTTAAAGCCAATGCAGTTGCAAATGCATTAGGCTAAAAAATTTGACAAACTTGCAAAAATTGGACGTATATTTAAATAAGAAGATTAATAAATTATAATTAATTTATATCTCACCAATTACTACTGTATTATATTTTTTTTATTTGTTTGGTTGTTTTGGGATCTAAGTCTGGTCAGACACTATTCATGCAAACCCGGCTAGGAACCACATCTGATTTAGCTTCTTTAAAATTTTCATGTTTGGAGTGATTTAATGTGATAATTTGGCTTTTAAAATTTTGAGAAAAATTTGCAGTTAAATTTTTTTATTTTTTGACCCTTGGTGAGCTTCGGCGATCAATTAGGCCCGCCGAACGTCAGTCCGAAGCCCTAGCCGAGCCTTATATATTGTTTTTTTGAGTTGTTATCTTCATTTCTTCTCCTCATTTTCTCTTGGCTGCATCTTCCAACCCCTTCTAACTCATTTCCTTGGCAAATCAAGCCCTTTAAGCTCCATTTCTAGCAATGCAAATTTCTTCCCTTTTCCATTTCCTAGTTTTTGAATTCAATCTTGTGCATTTTCAAACCTTAGACCTCCTTTTCTTCCAAATCCTAGTATGCCTAGATCTCATAAAAACAAGAAACCTTCTAAGAAAACCAAATGCCCTAAGACATCCACCTCTAGGAGAGAATCCTCACCCGACCCATATGAGGTGGAGGACATTGAGTCTCCTTTTGAGCCCGAGCCAGAACCCCAGGCAGCTCTTCTTGAGTTTGCCGACATGAAGATAGTGATAGAGAAACCCACCGTGGAGACCAATGTGGAGTCTTATGGTGCTCCGGCCCTCCTTAGAGCCATAGGTTGAGAACCTATCATGACCTGGGGCTGTCAAGCCTCCAAGATTCTTACCGGGACCATGTACGGGTACATCACAGTGACCGACCTCGAGACTTCCTCCATCATTTTCATCACTCCCCTTGGACCCTGCATCCTTGACGTTCAACTTGTCTCTTCTCTCATGCATGTTCCTATGAACAATGTTATTAGTACTGTCCCTGATCTTCCCTTTTTTGAGCGTCCTGATGTGATCCGTGTTCTGTGTGGCTACAATGCTATATGGAAGAATAACAATGCCCTTGCCGCCACCAAACTTCACCCTGCTTGCCAGAATTTACATGCCATCTTATTGCGTCAATTCTCGCTCTGGTAACACCAGTGAGCTCACGCCCTTTATGGCCCGAGTGCTTTACATGGTGTTGACTGGTCAGCGCCTTTTCCTTCCCTCTCTGGTGATCGGCCACATCATCAGATTCGTCAGATACACTCAGAAGGGAGGCTTGCCCTTTACTTGTCTTATGTGTGCTGCGGCCAGACACTGGGGGATTGTGTTGGGCCGTCCCAACAAGATTTCGATTAAGAGGGCTTTCACCTACACGAACCTCTCCTTTATGGGACTTCCTCGGCATGCAGATGAGCTTCAGTAGTAGCATCATCATCCAGAGGAGCAGCAGCAGCAGCATGAGCAGGATTTCGAGCCTCCTCAGGAGTAGACGGATCGACCGCACCGAGCTTCTACATCAGCCACACCTGGTCCGGACTTCATTCCTAGGCGTGAACCTTCTATCGAGACGAGACTTGTTGCCCTAGAGAGGGCTAATTCAAGAGCGCACTTGAGGATGAGGATTGAGGCTGCAGCAGAGCATCGCCGGACCAGGAGACAGATATCTCGGTTGCAGAGGAGTGTGGATGCTACCCTCCACTTCCTCCAGGATATTTTCGGATGCGGATGAGTGTCAGATGCTGCGCCTCTCTCTAGCATGCCACCACCACCACCTCCAGAGGATCGGCCTTAGCCTTGTTTTTCTTGTTTCTTTAGCAGTGTAGAACTTTCAGTTCTTTTGACGGTTTTACTTCTTGTAAAGTGTTTTGCCTTTAATTTCATTTGATCGGATTGTATATTTTGGGTAGCCGTGTCGGCCCCTCCCTTTCTATGTAATGAACTGATGTGTTTTCCCTTTTGTGTATGATTATGATATTGTGCTAGTATTTTGTTCTCTTGTGTGTGCGCATTCATGTAGTTCCTTACCATCGCCTTTAGAGCCCCTTAGAGAAATTTTGGGGACGAAATTCTTTTAAGGGGGTTAGACTGTAAGAACCTGAATAATCACCCCTAACTAATTAAGATTAGTAACCAAGTTTAATTTAAAATTAGTAAAACAAATTCACTAATAGGTTAGATCAGTGCTCATCTAACCCTTAATCTCAGGAAGTCAAAACACATTAGTTTTCACCTTGGACCTCGAGACAATGGGAAGATATAATTTATTTTAAGTAATAAGCCCGATTAGTCAGCAGAGACCTTTGAGATTAATTTAAAATAAAATAATTAGACTAGATAATACATCATATCCGATAACTCTAGAGATCCACCTCAAAACCACTACTAAAAGCCCTCTAGCAGAAGTTGATATGGTGACCAATTGAAAAACATTTAGGATTAGAAACCCCGTTTTGCCCCTACTGCTAAACTTATTTCCAACTTGACCCGTAAGCCTATAAATAGAAGCTTTAGATCATTTTCAACATTTTTGCTCTTCTTCATCCTTTCTTCTCTTCTCTTTGAGCTTTGGAGCACATAGGAGAACACTGGAGATCGTGCTGACATGGCGGATCAACCCCAACACAATTTCGGTAATGCCCCAAGTTGAGTATCCTCTCTTTGAAGATGTAGTTAGTTTTGTTTTTGCATTATCACCTAGTGTAATGACCTAAAACCTTTAAATTTATTTTCCCTTAATTAATTAATTAATTAGCAATGTTAATTGTTTTATATGCATTAGGTTAGTGTGTTTAATTAAGATAAGGGTGTTTTCATAATTAAAGACCTTTAATTAGTGGCCCTTTTGTTATTATCTTTTCTCTTTGGGGTGAGCTTTGTAAAAAGGCTTTTCTCCCAACTGTCTTGAACGCACAAGCCGTGCGTTGAATCCGTCATGCATCGTGGCTGTCGTGAGGAGAGATGGGGAGACAAATGGGGAGCAAGATCCCTATTCCTCTAACCATACTTGTTCTCCTCAGATCTTTAGAATTGTTTGGAATGAAACTTAGAGAAAGCAATTTTGGAGAGAGAACCTAGACTGAGAATTTTGAGAGAGAACGGTTGTTGCTGTGAAGAGGAGATAACAAGGGGAGAGTACCCTATTTGGAGTTCCCAATTCGCTTGTTGCTACCTAAATCCATAGATCACGTAAGTAGTTTATCCGGTCTACGTCTTATTCGTTGAAATTGATGATATATTTGATTTCATTGTTAAAGATATGATTTTCTAGTTTTGACGTGATTGAATTTAATGATTATTCTGGGTTTATGATTTTTAATCTCTGAGAATTTATCCTACTTGCGTTAAGATGATCATGATTAGGTTAACTTACTCTGATTTGGTAAAATTAGATGAATGATAAGTTCTACATCTCAGTTTCTATTTTTCTGTTTTCATGAAGATTGCTGAACTACATAATAGTTGTAGTAGATTTAGATTTGGGTTTCATCATGAATTCCAAGTGATCAATGTGTTTGGATTGAAAAGAATTGAACCTAGAATGCCTGTTTGAAGTTCTGTGAAAATTATGGTTATAAGAATCAAAAAAACAGAGCAGGCCGTAACTTCTGTGTTACTGTCTGTAACACTGTGTTCGATCGCAAATATGTGATCGATCGCAACTGTGCAGAGATAGAATACCTAGTGTAAGACTAAGTGAGGGTTTGTATGTCTTTTGGTTTAGGCTTATCTGGTACTTATTGATAGGATCAAGTGGGGTCTAGGGTCGAGTACCTACAATGACTGTAACCTACTTGTTGTCTTTAACTTGTGATAACCAATTAGACACACTCCTCAGTCGGTCTCCACATAGGTAATTAGAGATGATGGATCCTTTTGT
>JAUPMG010029922.1:0-14731 GCA_031762675.1 Pachysandra terminalis | reverse complement strand
AACAATTCCTCGAGGTTGCTTGAGAGATCGATCAGCCAATTGCAAGACAATTGATGTAGGTTTCAGTTCCCCCAAACTTAGTTTCAAATACATCAAGTAAGGAAGCAAGTTCACACTTGATCCCATGTCAAGGAGGGCTCTTTCAAATTGATGACCCCTATGAGACAAGTGATAGTAGAAGCACCAGGATTCTTAAACTTAGGAGCAATGTGATGCTGAATAATGGAGCTAACTTGCTCGGTGGGAAGGACCTTTTTAGGAATGTTACTCTTTTTTCTACGCTTTTGAGTGCATATGTCCTTAAGAAACTTGGCATAGGAGGGAATCTGCTGAATAGCATCAAGGAGAGGAATATTGATTTTAACTTGTTTGTAAGTGTTTATCATATCCTGAATCTTCTCTCCTTGTTTCCTAAAATAGGAGGCATCTTTAAGACGCTTAGGCAATTGAGCACAAGGCTCATATGGCGTCTCAAGAGTTGGAGTGCTTGAAGAAGGAACTTCATCACTCACTCCCTTACCTTTTTCCTCTTCTGATTTTTAAGGTGGCTTACTTTTCTCACTCACCCTTTCTAATGAAGTGTCAACTAGCTCATTTATGTCCTCCCCCACTCCATTATCTACTACCCTCCCAGTTCTCAATGTGTTGATGGCATGGACTTGTTCATGTTGATGTTGGGAACTGCACGAAGCATCCCTATCAACCATGTACTGTCCCTTAGGATTGACCACCGGTTGATTAGGTATCTTACCCTCCTCTCTCCTATTAAGTGCATTAGTTATCTACCCTACTTGGGTTTCTAGCTTTGCTATAGATTGAGTGTGTGAATTTAGCAATTGAGAGTTAGCTTCTAGGTTGCTAAGAGCAGCTCGAACCTTATCCTCAAATGCTGAATTCTTAGGAGGAGGGGGAGCTTGTTGATATGGTTGAGGAGGGGGTCAATAATTAGAAAGTGGATTATAAGATTGATTCATTGGTTGTGGATGAGCTTAATTATACATTCCATAGGGTGGTGCTGAATTTTCCATCGCTGGAGCTTGCCATGAAAATTTTGGATGATTCCTCCATCCCGAGTTGTAAGAGTTTGAATATGGATCATTGCCCGGTCAGGAGTAGGCTGCATTCACTTGCTCATAAGGCATAGCAGAAAACTATCCCGATGTTGGACAATTTCTTGCTTGATGTGAAGTACTAAAGCAAAGTAAACACGCCTCAATATGGGTGGGTCTGGGTGGACTAGAGGTAGTAGGAACAAAACCAGCCGCCATGAATTGGTCAATTTTTCTAGATAAAGCATCCACCTTGAAATTCACTTCCAAAAGATTGCTTACTTCGAAAATACCTTATGCTTTAGGGGCTTTAGACGCATGTATCCTACGACTTGTTGAAGCACGTTGGACTGAATTTTCACAAAGAATCTCGAAGAGAACCCATGCTTCATTCTCACTTTTAAGCATGAAAGTGCCACCACATGAAGCATCTACCATGTGCCTATGTGGTTCAGTCAAACCATCATAGAAACATTGTACAAGTTGCCACTTTGGGATGGCATGATGTGGGCACTTCCTAACCAAGTCCTTAAGTCTCTCCTAAGTCTCATGAAATGATTTTCCTTCAGATTGGGAGAAGCTAGTGATAGCTCTCCTAATCTGGTTAGTCTTTCCTGTGGGGAAATACTTCTTCAAGAACTCATGTTGCATTTGAGCCCAAGAAGTAATAGTATTAGCCTCCAAGGAATTTAGCCCATATTTGGCTTTATTTTTTAGTTAAAAGGGGAAAAGTCTCATCCTTAAAGCATCCTCAGAAAAATTTTGCAATTTTATGGTAGAGTACATCTCCAGGAATTCATCAAGGTGCTTAGAAGGATCTTCATTAATAAGTCCATAAAAAGATGGGAGCATTTGTATGATGTTGGACTTAATTTCATAGTGAGTTGCCACAACTTGATTTAACTGAATGCAAGAAGGAGAGGTGTAAGTAATAGGGATATAATTATCCCTAGGCAAGATGGGTCTCTCTTCTTCTTCTGGTTCCATTGTTACAGTTGTATGTTCTCCTACCAAGCTAGAGTCTCTCTAGGCCTAACGTTCTCTAAGAGTACGTTCTAAATCTAAGTCACAAGGTAGAAGTGGTAAGGACAAGGAACGCCTACCTAACATACACCAGTAATGAAAATAATACTAAAAAATTAAAATAATATAACTAACCTGGCTGATGGTGGCTACTGGAAGAGTTTTTAAGCAAAATCTGTACTTCTAGGAAATTGCACTCGATCGCAGAAATTGCGCTTGATCTGATTCTGCTCGATCGTAATGCGCTCGATCTCAATGAGCGCGATCGCAATTTACGTTCGATCCTATACTGCAGACAGTACTTGAAAACAAATACCACACAGACATAAAATAAAATAAAATAAAATTTAAATATTTAACTAGACTTAATCTAACAATTTTAGCAATCTAAACCGAAAACCAATCCCCGGCAATGCTGCCAAAAATTGATGTGCAATTATAATTACCACTCGCAATATAACGAATCCAAGTAGGATGGGGCTATGTTGAGGGTGTCGAACCTCAAGGACTGGTGGAGTTTAGACTGTTAATTTTATCTGATTAATTCTAAATAAGTTACTAGACAAATCAAAGGAATATGTGATTTTAATTCTAAAAACTAAATTAAACTAAAATAAAGGGATCTAAATCAATATGATAAAAGGTAGAATATTGATGATCCCTCTAACCTAATGAATATGGTTAATCTCATGAAGTTAGGAAATCAATTCAATGTTTGAAAATAGACTTGTGTGGCTACAAGCTCACTACAATGTCACCCAAAAGGTATCATAATAAAGAATAAGCATAGTCTATCTTCGATTAGAACAAGTTGTATGCACTACACTACTCTAAACTACTCTATACTATGGTTTGCAAAACAACCTATCTTCTCTGGGCATAAACTATCAAACTCTCTCAATTAGAATTTACATTATCATAAGGGATAAATATAACCCATCTTCGGTGGGCACAGATTGTTCACCTACACTAACTAACTAATTTGCAGCACAACCCGTCTTCCCTAGGCATGACCTATCAAATCCATCTTAATCATTATGTCAATAAGCACTATTGCATAACCAATATTCTTTTAATCACAGTAATAAGAATATTTGGGGTTCAATTCTAACAAAACATTGACCAGTATGTTCTATTAAAATTGATTGTAAACATTAAATCCGATTCATGTAACAATCCTCCTAACTATGCAACCATCAAACAATTAAATTAAAAACCTAAAAATTCATGAGATTAATACCATAAACATAGGAAAGAGTTTACATCAATATCCAACAGGAAATATAGCTACATATAAAAATAATGGAACACATATTTGGTGTGAAGTATGATCCCATCTTCAATGGTAGTTGTTGTTCTTGCAGTTCTTCCTTTTTCTTCAAATAGCTGCGAATCTCTAAGAACAAGAATTAAATCTATCTTAGGGCTAATGCCTGTTTCCAAAACGAAATTAAAAGTCCCTATATAAAGATATATCAATCCCAAAAGGATTGGAACTCTAATCCCGCAAGAATTGTCCCAAAGAAAAGTATTTTCGGCTTTATTTTCGGACTGCCCAGAACATTCTTCCTTGCAACTCGATTTTGACCTTCTCTGAGTTGTATCTGATGAATAGCATGCGCTCGATCGCAAATTATTATGCTCGATCGCACAGTGCAGTTCAACATTCTTTGGAGCTTTTCCTTGGAGTTCTTTATTTGGGTTGTTCTTGGAACTTCTTTGTGATCTTCAAAGGTATATTGGGCTTGAGTTTTGAGCTTTGATCTTCTCCCCTTTAGGACTTTGAAGCTTGATCCTTTTAAGGCTTTATTTAACTCTTCTTAGTCCATATTCTCACTAACATCACCAATCCTGCAAAACATAGAAAATGCATTAATTCATCTATTAAAGCATAACCCAAGGACTAAGAAGAATGAGTAATAAGTCTAAAAGTGCAAGTGTTAGACACTTATTAATTATTGTAACTTCTTTTGATTTCTCTACGAGGCTTCGACTAACTCTTATATTGCAACAGGTGAACTATTCGTTTGATGAGCCGATCTTGAGAAGAGATTTATTTGGTTTCAAATACTTGGTTTTATGATGGTGTACACTTGGTTCATTATTGACTTGGTCTTGAATGAGTGGGCATGAACTTGTATTAGATTAGGTTATATGTAATTTGTGGGTTGTTAGCTTGACTGACTTACGTTGAGCTACTAGTTGGTTTAATTTGAGTGACTTCCGCTGATGTAATTATTTTGAGACTCTGATTAACCTAGATGTGGTTGAATAATGTATCTGGTTATCCATATCCACGTTGTGGGTCCGAAGGTTATTCCCTTGGTATCCTCGAGATCCTATATCTCAGATTTGGGGCGTGACAGAGGTGGTATCAGAGCTCTAGGTTTTAAGTTGTCTAGGCACTAGGAAATCTTAGGGTACGTGTCACGTCCCAAATCCGAGATATAGTATCTTGAGGATTTGCGAGGAATAACCTTTGGATCCACCACGTGGACGCGGATAACCAATCACCATACATAATCATAGTCCTAGTTATTTAGAGTCTAAACCATAATCAACGGAAGTCTGTATAAATTAAAACCATAATCTTATCCACACCAGCTAAGTTAGAATTATCCAAAATAAATCCAACTAAGTTATTACAAGTTTGTTTCCCTGTGGAGTCAAAAAAACGTTTATAAGAACCAAGTATTATCCATCAACTCTATCAAGTATCTGAAACAAAAATAAACTCTCCTCTCCATACTTGCAGGTCAAACGAACTGATTACCTATTACAACAAAAGGGTCAGCCGAATCTTCGTAGAGAAATCTAATGAAGTTACAATGATTATCTTCATGCATACATAACAACACGGTTAATTCATGCAAGTTCATTCAACAAGTCATGTCACAATCAAATGTACTAGCATGCTTATCATCATACTAAATCTCACATATTTAATAAATATAACAATTAACATGATAATCTCATTTCACTCCGAGAACCGAACAAGGAGTAAAGTCATATCATATTAATTGTTCACATGGTCCCACCATGATAAATCATAGGGCACACATGATCCCATCATGCATTCAACCGAAACCTCAAATTCTCACTATGAACCCTAACATATCCTATATGATCCCATCACGTATATCTCAGCAACAACATAGTCCCACTATGCTTAACCAAAAGATTTATCTACATGGTCCCACCATGTAATACAAGCAAACATATAGTCCCACTATGTTTAACCAATATATCTGTCTACATGGTCCCACCATGTAATACGAGCAAATACATAGTCCCACTATGTTTACAAACAAACATCTACATAGTCCCATCATGTAATACAACACACAAGTAATATGTAATAAACACATAGTCCCACTGTGTTCACGAACAACAATCACATGGTCCCACCATGCTAAATAAACATTGCATAGTCCCACTATATAATACAAACACATACACATGGTCCCACCATGTAATACGAACATACGAATATCACATCAATCACATAGTCCCACTGTGGTCACAATGATCACATAGTCCCACCATGTTATAACACAACCAATCCTTAATGAAACACATGCACAAACACAATCAAGACAATCAAGTGCAAGTGAGATGAGTATGATATGATGCAGTTATACACAATGAATGCAGCAAATGATGTAATGCAATGGTTTTCAGACATAGCCTAACACAATCATTCAATTAGACCATTTTAGGGACTTGCACCCAACGGTAGAATGCCACCAATCCTATTCCTTTAGGGAATTGCACCCATGGAAGAATAATCCATTGAACAATATTTAAGGGACTTCCAACTACGGAATAATGCTCCATTGACCATTATTTAAGGGACTTCCACCCATGGAATAATGCTCCATCTTATCCATTAAGAGACTTGCACTCACGGTGGATGAATCCAGTGACCATTACTTAAGGGACTTTCACCCACAGAATAATGCTCCATTGACCATTATTTAAGGTACTTTCACCCACAGAATAATGCTCCTTTCACAGAACATAGTCAATCCCATTGACTATCAGTGGATGATCCCAGCACCACTCTTAATCATATAATTGATGCTTCCAGCATCACTCATAACGAACAATGTTACAATCAATCACAAACAAGTAATGGATACTTCCAGTATCACTCATAATAAAAAATGTTACAATCAATCACATACAAGTAATGGATACTTCTAGTATCACTCATAATAAACAATGTCATTAAAACAAAACATAACCCTGATTAGTGAATGCTACAAGCACCACTCAAATCACTCAATTTTCTATACAACATTGCTAACTATCCTAATCCTATCATGTAATCCAGTATACATGTCCAACTCATTAAAGTCAAAATCACCTTAGATCTCATCCAGGATTATTCTACATTCCTGAATTTCAAACCTCATTGTGCACTTTATAAGATTCGACCATAACTACAACTTTTGCACACAAAGCAACCACATATGCATGTGTATAACACATCCAGGGATCATCCCTCAAAATTTGAAGACTATAGAGCTTCGGGGGATGTTCAGTACGTACCGAGGGTCCTATCGAAAGCTTCGGTCGATGTTCCCAAGAGTTTGATGGTTCTCAGTAGGTGGTTCGGTATGTAATCTAGTTCATGAATCTTAACAATGCTATAGATATTAGTTGGAATGCATGATTCTAATGAATTTGGGCATGATAATATGAGCGATTATGTATTTACATGATAGAGTATGCTTATATTTAGATCTATTGCAATTGTGATGATCATATGAGTTCTTAGAATTTATTATGATTTTTCAGGAATTAATTCATGTGTGATGATTGATTTGTGTAAAGATCAAAATGTGTAGTTTATAATTGATTAGATTAAGTTAGAATAATTGTATGATATATTGAGATTGGTATTTTGATGTTTATAAATACAAAAATGCAATCCTGAGACTCTAGGCACGAAACCCTAGGAAGAAAACCGAATCTGGGTTGATTTAGACGTTCGGTAGGTACCTTAGTATGAACCGAGACATCTATCAAATTTTTTGGTAGGTCATTCACTACATACCGAACTACCTACCGGGAGTTGTTAAACTCTCGGGTACATCTACTGACACTTAGTACATATCGAGGCATCAACCGAGGCCTATGGTTATTCCTCGCAAATCCTCGAGAACCTATATTTACCGACATTATGGTTTAGACTCTGAATAACCAAGACTATGGTTATGTATGGTGATTGGTTATCCATGTCCACGTGGTGGATCCGAAGATTATTCCTCGCAAATCCTCGAGATCCTATATCTCGGAAACAAGGCGTAATAGCTATAGCTATAGATTTGAATGCATGAATACTGAAAAGAAGCATGATCTAAATAGTGATCTTATAGTATGAATATTGAAGTAATATGATGATTGATTGCTTGTTTACTTGATTAACATACCAACAACTACGTTTGTTGCATTTTTGGTGTTCTTACATGCTTATATGAATTACATGAGAATTCTAAAATTTATGTTATATGTTGATTGATTTTGATAGTTTGAATCTGTGGTATAAACAAGATTTTGATATAGTTAGTTTGGATTATAGGTATAACGATTATGAGTTGGTACTTGAGGTTTAGAAGGATTAAAATACCTATTTAAGAATCTGGGCATTAAGCCCTTGGAAGAAAACCCAAATCTGGGTTAAATAGTACGTTCGGTAGGTTCATCGGTACATACCGAGACTTCTACCAAGAGTTCTCAAACTCTCGGGATGATCTACCGAAGCTTAGTACATACCGAGGTATCAACTGAGACCCTCGGTGGATCATTCGGTACATACTGAACCATCTACTGAGAATCATCAAACTCTCGGGAAGATCGACTGAAGCTCGGTACAAACCGAGACATCGATCGAACCTTTCGGTAGGACCCTCGGTACATACCGAGCATCTACCGAAGCATAAATGACTTCAAATTTGGAGGGAAGGAAGTTGTAAACATGCCTACGTTGTTGGTTTGTGTGCAAAAAATGCGATCATGGTCGAATCTTAAAAAGTGTATAATATGGTTTGAAATCCAGGTAAATAGGACAGTCCTGGATGAAATATAAGGAGATCTCGATTTTAATGAGTTGTACGTGGATATTTGTAATAACCTGAACTTTTATAGGGATTTATTTGTAATTAATTAAAATATAGGGGTAATTTAAAATTTTAATAAGTTAGTTTACATGTTTGACTTAGACTGCTTGTGATTGATGGGTTACACAATAGGAAACTAAAGTGCTTCACACAAAACCATAACTCTTTAAGTTATAATATGTGGCTATAATTAAACTAACCTAAGATGATTAATAAGGTAAAATATAATTACAGATTATAAATCATTAATAAAGAATAAACAGCTTTAAATAGAAAATTGGTTTAATTGATTAAATTAAAACAAACCAAACAGGACCTAGTTCTAATAATTAATTAGTTGGGATTAAGTAAATCCCAATGAGATTAAAGCCCAACTAAAACATAAGCCCAATTAACTTAATTAATAAATAATTTTTGTGCTAATTAAATAATAAATAATTAAAGCCAAGTAAAAATACAACTAGGACTTTAGACTAAGGTTAGAATCGCCACTAATATTCCTAATATAAATAGAAGACTTAAAATCAATGGTTGAGATTAATTAGATTAATCTAAAGGCTAATACTAAAAGAAAAAGAACCTAATCTAATTAGGATAATTGTTAGATAAGACTAATCGTTAACTCACACTAGAATTAGAACACCTCTCATCTAAAGGTTGTAAATTAACTAATCAAATCTAAGGGCTTGGATTAGAACCTTAATCCTAAAAAAATTAAAACTCTAGAAAACTAGGAGACAAGATTAAAAACTATATATACATGTTCTTGGTCGTCCCAACCATTAATCATAAATCCAAGTTGATAGTTGGAGCTAGCTGGAAAGGTAAGGAAGAACAGTTCAGACTTGAATTAGGTTGAAGAAGAGGAAGATCCAACGAGCTATAGCACTGTAAGTAATTTCTATTAATTCATACTTATGATTTGGATTAGGTGATATGCCATATTCTCTGAATATGAAATAGCACAACCTTCGAATCATGGTTTTTTTACTTTTCACATAAGAACTGAATCTGGAAAACTGTACAGACCTAATCGACTGAGTCTCGGACCTATGTATATATTTTATATTATTTATTTTATATTTTTTTAGATTCTCCTTTTCGTTAGGAATCCAACAAAACAAGTTTGAGGTTATTCCGATAAGTATTGACCAAGTTATAACCAAACTACCGATTGTATGTCAAATCGGGAAAACCCAGAAAACGCAAATCCGGCAGCCTACTGGCGTGCCGGAATCCAACCGGAATCTTGCCGGAATTGCCCCTGAAGCCCTTAGCATAAACACTATTTAACGGTTGGCTACCGGTGTACCGGTTAGTCAGCCGGTAGCCCACCGGACACCCTGACTGTTGTTTAAAGCCCTGCCTAGCCCACCGGTGGCCAACCGGCGTGCCGGTTCACCTACCGGTGGCAATGAGTGTCTGCATATTTGATGTTTGGTTCCATCCTGGCTTGCCGAAGGCCAATCGGTGTGCCGATTAGCCTGCCGGTAGGATTTAGTTTACATTGTTGCCTGTTTTCAGCCTCTGCCTAGGCTGCTGGACAGTTCAGGTTTGCTGGATTATTTATGTAACCTATCTATTTGGACTTTGATACATCCTAATTAATTGTGTGATGATTATTAATTACTTTATGACTTGATTGGGTGATTGCTATGAGTGGCTGATAAATCCTTATATTTTATCATATATTATACATGATTTGACTTGAATTGAATATTTTGAGGCATATACCATGTTATATGAATTCATATTGATCACTTAGTCTTATTAGACAACTATAAAAAAATTATATGATAAGTTAGTGTGCACAATCACCACACATGCACAGCATAACCAATTGGTTTAATGACCATATGTTGGTCATGAACTAGACATTACCTTCAGTCAGATCTTCACATGAGTCGAATATTCTGATTAGATAGACTTGAGTGAATCACGATTTGGACATCATGATTGGGTGAGGAAGTCCCGGATGGACTGAAATAGGTTGAGGGAGTCTTGATCCCAATATATCCCATTGTATTTTTATCTCGATAAACGTATCATAATACGTGAAATTTTGTTAGTAGTTTGGCTAATGTATGGTTCACAAAGGAGAAGTACAATTAGGTGGCCCCTTGGGATATTCCCTATGATTGAAAATAACATAGGCGCTTGTGACCTCTACGTCGAGGCTCCTACAAACTATGATGCGCACATAGAGTAGTCCAGTTATCACATTGCCATATGTAGGGGGACGATTTCAGTACGATGGAACATTCTTTGGTGTTGGACTCAGATCTGGTGTGGAACAATCACTAATAGAATGCCAAACAGCATGCATGTTGCACAACAAATAGTTTTGCTTTGATCACACTTGGTGATCATTCCTTTATTTCTATTCCTGTATAAGCATGCATTGCATTCATTAATAACTGAACCCGCATTCATCTTTCATTGCATTGACTATTTTATGATCATAATTTTACCGTCTTATTTATATTGTTTCATTGGATAGTGACATTGACCCTATTCCAATTAAAAGTGTACATTAATTGAATTACTTACTGGGCTAAGTGTAGCTGATGCCTTTGTGAAATTTCAGGAAAACAAGATCACTCGTACCTTTATTGTGAACATTGCTAGATTTGATGAAGCATGGAGTGGTTTTCTACTTAGAGTTTAATATGAGATTTATCGGTTAAGTTTTTAGATTAGATATGATGACTAGGGTTTGGATCTAATTTAACTTGTAAATAAGATGTATTTATTTTCCTTTCCACAGCTATTTGACTCAGATCTGGTGAGGAACATACACTAATCGAATGCCAAACAACATGCATGTTGCACAGCAGTTGTTTTTGCATGGATCACACTTGGCGATCAATCCTTTCTTTTTATTTCGGGATGAGCATGCATTGCATTCATTAAGAACTGAACCCACATTCATACTGCATTGCATTGACTATTTTATTATCATAATTTTACTGTCTTATTTGTGTTGTTTCATTCGATAGTGGCCTTGATCCTATTCCAATTAAAAGTGTACATTAATTGATTTATTTACTAGGCTAAGTGTAGCTCGCACCTTTGCGCAATTTCAGGAAAACAAGATGAGTCGTACCCTTACTGTGAACGTTGCTGGATTTGATGAAGCATGGAGTGGTTTTCTACTAACAGTTTTATATCAGATTTATCGGTTTATTTCTTAGATTAGATATGATGTATAGGGTTAGGATCTGATTTAACATGGAAATAAGATGTATTTATTTTCCTTTCCGCTGTTATTTGATTAGTTGTTTTTCATGTAATAACTTAGTTTTAGATTTTGATTAATTTCAAAAAAGTATATTCCTTTAAGTTTCATTAATTCATACGGTTTGGCTCTTATTACTTCCACTCTCATAGGGATATGGGGTGAGAGTCACGGTTTGAACCTAATGGATTTCCACGTGAATTTTTCTTAAGTTCGGGTCGTCACAAAAGTGGTATCAGAGCCTAAGTTTTCAAGTTTTAAATGAGATTCCAAAAGTTTTTGTTTGCCGAAATTTTTAAAGTTTTCAAGATATTGATATTTCAAAGTTTTCTGTGTGTTGATTGTTATTACTAACAATGGCTGCAAACTTAAGTGTTAGCAGATTTCTTTCTTCTTAAACAGATTGCTGCATATCATCATATTTTCAGAATGGCTGGAAACTTCAATATAACACTCGGAAAGATTGATGATTAGGTAATAATTTGAAGGTATGTCTCTACAACATTTCTGGTTAGGATGTCGAATTTCGAGGAAGAAATTGTTTTAAGGAGGGAAGAATGTAATAACTTGAACTTTTAAAGGGATTCATTTGTAATTAATTAAAATATAGGGGTAATTTAAAATTTTAATAAGTTAGTTTACATGTATGACATAGACAGCTTGTGATTGGTGGGTTTCACAATAGGAAACTAAAGTGCTTCAACACACAATCATAACTCTTTAAGTTATAATATGTGGATATAATTAAACTAACCTAAGATGATTAAAAAGGTAATATATAATTAAAGATTATAAATCATTAATAAAGAATAAACAGTTTTAAAAAGAAAATTGGTTTAATTGAATAAAATAAAACAACACATACAGTAACTTGTTCTAATAATTAATTAGTTGGACTTAAGTAAAGCCCAAAAGGATTAAATCCCAACAAAAACATTAGCCCAATTAACTTAATTAATAAATAATTTTCGTGCTAATTAAATAATAAATAATTAAAGCCAAGTTAAAATACAACTAGGACTTTAGACTAAGGTTAGAATCGCAACTGATATTCCTAATATAACTTGAAGAATTAAAATCAATGGTTGGTATTAATTAGATTAATCTAAAGGCTAATACTAAAAGAAAAAGAACCTAATCTAATTAGGATAATTGTTAGATAAGACTAATCATTAACTCACACTAGAATTAGAACACCTCTCCTCTAAAGGTTGTAAATTAACTAATCAAATCTAAGGGCTTGGATTAGAAACTTAATCCTAAACAAATTAAAACTCTAGAAAACTAGGAGACAAGATTAAAAACTATATATACATGTTCTTGGTCGTCCAAACCATTAATTGTAAATCCAAGTTGATAGTTGGAGCTGGAAAGGTGAGGAAGAACAGTTCAGACTTGAACTGAGTTGAAGAAGAGGAAGATCCAACGAGCTAGAGCATTGTAAGTAATTTTGATTAATTTATACTTTTGATTTGGATTCGGTGATATGCTATATTCTCTGAATATGACATAGCACAACCTTCGAATCGTTGTTTTTATACTTTTCACATACGAACTGAATCTGGAAAACTGTACAGACCTAATCGACTGAGTCCTGGATCTACGTATATATTATATACTACTTATTTTATATTTTTTTAGATTCTCCCTTTCGTTAGGAATCCATCAAAAAAAGTTTGGGGTTATTCTGATAAGTATTGACCAAGTTATAACCAAAATACCGACTGTATGTCAAATCTGGAAAACCCAGAAAACGCAAATCCGGCATCCCACTGGCGTTCTGGAATCCTACTGGAAACTTGCCAGAATTTCCCCGGAAGCCCTTAGCATAAACACTGTTTAACGGTTGGCTACCGGTGTACCGGTTAGCCAGCCGGTAGCCCACCGGACACCCAGACTGTTGTTTAAAGCTCTCCCAAGCCCACCGGTGGCCAACCGGCGTGCCGGTGGCAATGAGTGTCTGCATATTTGATGTTTGGCTCCAGCCTGGCCTGCCGGAGGCCAACCGGTGTGCCGGTTAGCCTGCCGGTATGATTAGGTTTACATTGTTGCCTGTTTTCAACCTTAGCCTACGCTGCCGGCAGACCAATTGGCGTCCCGGTTAGCCTGCAGAACAGTTCAGGTTTGCTGAATCATTTGTGCTACCTATCTATTTGGACTTTGATACATCCTAATTAATTGTTTGATGATTATTAATGACTTTATGACTTGATTGGGTGACTGCTATGAGTGGTTGATGCATCCTTATATTTTATCATATATTATACATGATTTGATTTGAATTGAATATTTTGAGGCATATACCATGTTATACAAATTCATATTGATCACTTAGTCTTATTAGACAATTATACAAAAATTATATGATTATTTAGTGTGCACAATCACCACACATGCACAGCATATCCAATTAGTTTAATGACCATATATTGGTCATGAACCAGACATTTCCTTCAGATCTTCACATGAGTCGAATATTCTGATTAGATAGACTTGAGTGAATCAAGATTTGGACATCATGATTGGGTGAGGAAGTCCCGGATGGACTGAAATAGGTTGAGGGAGTCTTGATCCCAATATACCCCATTGTATTTTCATCTCGATGAACGTATCATAATACGTGACGGATGACGAGTGAAATTTTGTTAGTAGATTAACTAATGTATAGTTCACAAAGGAGAAGTACACTTAGGTGTCACCTTGGGATATTCCCTATCATTGAAAATAACAGAGGCGCTTGTGACCTCTAGGTCGAAGCTCCTAGAAACTATGATGCGCACATAGAGTAGTCCAGTTATCACATTGCCATATGTAGGGGGACGATTTCATTACGATGGAACATTCTTTGGTATTGGAATCAGATCTCGTGTGGAACAATCACTAATCGAATGCCAAACAGCATGCATGTTGCACAACAAATATTTTTGCATGGATCAAACTTGGTGATCATTCCTTTATTTCTATTTCTGTATGAGAATGCATTGCATTCATTAATAACTGAACCCGCATTCATATTTCATTGCATTGACTATTTTATGATCATAATTTTACTGTCTTATTTATAGTGTTTCATTGGATAGTGCCTTGACCCTATTCCAATTAAAAGTGTACATTAATTGATTTACTTACTGGGCGAAGTGTAGCTGACACCTTTGCGCAATTTCAGGAAAACAAGATGAGTCGTACCCTTACTGTGAACGTTGCTAGATTTGATGAAGTATGGAGTGGTTTTCTACTAACAGTTTTATATCAGATTTATCGGTTTATTTCTTAGATTAGATATGATGTATAGGGTT
>JAUPMG010029911.1:3918-14732 GCA_031762675.1 Pachysandra terminalis | reverse complement strand
TAGTTCTGCCATCCACTCTTTTTCAATACCCATATGGCAGGGTGATTCAATCAAAGCTGAAATTCTTGCAGTCGTGAAAGGTATTAGGGAGGCCTTAGCACTTGGGTTCAACACCCTTTTGGTAGGGCAAGATTTGATGATGATCTTTTCACAGTTCAGGAGGCACCGACCACATTTCTGGAGACTTAATCAAATGGTTTGCTTAGGTCACTCCCTTGAATCTTCAATAAATATCTCATTCGCTTAGGTGTCAAGAACAGCTAATGATCTAGTTTATAAATTTTTTTTTTCTTTTCTTTTGATGAACAACCAGCATATATAGAAATGAGAAAAAAACCAAGGTTATAAGTAAAAAGAGAAAAGGCCAGACGCACAAGAGGGGCACCTAACCAAAACAAAGTAGAAAACAAGGAACAAAACGCATAAAACAAAGACATAAAACCATAAAAGGGGATACATTAACCCAACAAGCAATGGGCCTAAGGGTCCAAGTAGATCCGATCACCCTCCATCGCCAATCATCTCAGACGTAGGTAACCCCACAAACATCACCTACCTGACAATACCGTCTCTGGCCAAACGATCTGCCGTCCCATTCCCAGATCTGAGAGTATGAACAAAGGGTGCGTGGATCAGGCTGCCCAAGTGTCTAGCCAATCTGACAAGATGAGAAGAACGCCAAGGACAGGAGATCGTCCCAGACATCCAAGATATCACCACCGACGAATCCCCCTCAAACACTACCTGGGAAATGCCCAACCGGACAGCCTCCCTGCAAGTCATAAGTAGCGCTAGTAACTCCGCCCTCGTGGACTCACCCTCACCAACCAAACCTGAAAAACCATGGATAATCTGACCCCCATTCACTCTAAAAACCCCTCTGATCCCTAAAGGTCCAGGGTTACCAGAGGAAGCACCATCAACATTCAACTTCACCATCCCAACTAGCGACTACACCCACTGAGACACAATTGACTGCACCATTAGGGACGGGGACGCGTACTCAGACCAACTTGTAAGGAGAGCAGACATTGTAATAACCTGAATAATCCCTAAAAATCTTAACTGGAGATCTTAAGATAAAATAGTAATTTGATGGGTTGGTGATTTAATTTCATTTATTAATTAAGATTAGAACTCTTTAAAATCCTTAATCATATAAAATGCACTAGAAACTCCTTAAGTCATTAAAATTGATCAAATCAGCCAGATTAACTTAGGAAGCAGAATGGGTCAGATAACCTAACTTAGCATCAAATAGGAAATAACATCATGTATCGGCTTAAACCTTCTGATTTATGCATGTTTGTATTTTAAACCTTGTGATAATTCTTCCTTTTGTTTGGATCGCCGATCGGGTTAAATCCGACCAAGCGATCGTATGTGTTGTACTTTTTAGGCTTTGGCGCTACACACCGTAGCGTGGCCATTTTTAATGTTTGAATTTGTGTTTGATCATTTAGATCAAGATTGTGATGAGTGGTTAGGACTCATTTGAGCATTTGTGTTTGTTTGAGTGGTTGGGATTCATTTGACCATTTGTGTTTGTTTAGGTGTATGGCTAGGATTGAAGGAGAGAGGGAGTTGGTATTTCCACCATTCAAATCCTAGGGTGTAGATTGAGTGGATGAATTTGGAGGGCTAGGATTGTGTCCATGTGGAGACACAAGGCATAGGTCTCCATGTGTGTGTGTGTGTGTGTGTGTGTGTGTGAGAGAGAGAGAGAGAGAGAGAGAGAGAGAATCTCATGCATTCTCTTGTAATTTTTAGTTTTTGGCTTGAGAGCTTGAAGGTGGAGGGTGCATGCTAGAGTTTTGTTCTTGGTTTTCTTGCTAAGGTAAGTAGATACTTCATACTTGTTCATGGATTGAAGTAGTTCATGTTCATTTCCCTCTATTTTATAGTTCATGCATGTTGTGGAATGCAAAAAAATGGATTGAATGTCTTGATTTGGGCATGATAATAACTAAGCGTGATTTTAGGAATAAAATGTGTTAGATTTGTTTGTCAAATGTGTTAGATTTGTTTGTCAAATGTGTTAGATTTGTTTGGCCTGTTCGCGGTGTTTGGCGACCTCCTCGGTTCGCCGAACGCTTTCTGGGCCATTGGCGGACTGTTTGGCATGCTGAATAGGTCGCCGAGCATGAACACCTCACCGAGTATCAGTTTGGCGCGCCGAGTGGGCTTTGGTGCGCCGAAGAGAACGCCGAGAGTGAGTCCCCTGGAATTGTTACAAAATCTCAGTTCGGTCCGCCGAGCAAGTCGCCGAGGCAGGCTTCGGTGCGCCAAAGACCTCGCCGAACTTGAGGATTTAGCCTTATAGTCTGATGTCTTATAGTTGATGCACATTAGCATGGTTTGTGATTCAAATTGATGAAATATACTCTCAAGTATGATTGATAATGAAGTTCTCACCTTGTAACTTGGTTTAGTAAAATATTGTATGGCAATACATGGAAATGTGTGGAATATGCTCTTTAGTCAATCATAATGCACCTTGCATATAACCTAGGTTAGACCTAATTTTATCAAGTATGACGTTATATTGAGTTCAAATGCGATTGTCATTATACGTGCTTCCTCATGGACCCGTTTCCATGTGTTGATAAAATATGAATGTTAGGCTTGGGATGATCAATACACTTATAGTTGATGATACATCTGGCACATTAAACATGAATGCTCTGTTAATCTTATATGATTGTTTCTCAATGGACCTATTTTGTGTTACTTGAATTTATGACTTGAATTACATGTGAAATTGGTGATCTACACACTTATTGTTGTGATTACACCTTGTACACTACGAATTGACGGCTTAGCTAGCGTGCACCTCTTCACTTGCACAACATTGACTCGAGACCATAGCTTGGTCAAGAGAAATATCCTGTTTTCCGAGACCACACGATTGAGTCTCGTGATTGAAATATGAGTGATGTGAAGTGAGTTCCACATCCAATGAGGAGACTGGCAAGGACGAGTTGAGGGATTAGCTACTCCAACAAACTCACTCATTGCCCAAGGACATTTACCCAAGGATCCACACGTTAATGTAAGCTTGGATGAAATATCAGAGAGAGAGACCTCTGTAGTATGTCAAGTGTAGTGATTTCTTGAGGGAGCCGCTCGTGAGTGCAAGTCTCGGTATTTACCATTGATCAAAAATAAGTGGGGGGATTGTGCCTTCTTGGTTGAAAACCCATAAAACTCTATTGTACACATAGAATAGTCCCATCCTTTAGACCGTTAATAGGGACGATGATTTCAGGTTGCTGGAACACCCCAGATAGAGACTGGATCAAGAGGAAACATGTCATTTTGTACATACTGAGAGAGTTGCATTTTGCATTTCATACTAGACTGTTTGTTAGCTCACCTAAGTGATTACTGTAATTAGGCGCACAACATGCATAATAAATAATTGATCACATGAATCTCTTCTTATTATGATCTCTTTATTGTGTGGACTTGAAATATTAAGTAATGTCTTAAATCTCTAAGTTAATCGTGCACAATTATAAAGTTATTTACTTACTGGCTAGTGTAGCTCATGCTTTTTAGCAAACAACTTTCAAGATCTTTAGTCGTGACGGCAGCTGAGGAGATTGAAGTCGAGGAGAACCTTTCGGTTTGTTGAGCTTGGTCGATGAGAGAGAACCTGGTTTGGGTACAACACTCTGATAGAACTTTAGTGTTAGTCTAGATTTAGATTTTTCTCCTTTTAGAATTTATCAGTTTTAGATTATGTAATTTTAGTTACCTTACTAGAACTGTATATAGCTTCCGCTTATGTTTTGACCATTGTTATCCACTCCCGTAGAAATATGGGGTGAAGGTTGCGAATAAATTAGAAATCTCAAAAATTGGGACTTTCTAGTTGGTTCGTGACAGACATAGAGATCCCTCTGAAGGCAGAGAGAACCACCATCCATGAACAGACCAAAGAATATACAGCATCAATAATGGAGCTCGTTGATTTGTACTTGTCCTAAAAAATTCTAGAATTCCTTTCTCCTCAAATAACCTAGAAAATCGCATGCCACACCCCCTGGTACATCAACCTACCCCTCACTCCCAAACCGGGAAAATGCCACTGGGCAAGCAAGGCAATAATACCGTCAGGCAACACTCACCACACTCCCAGCCGACGTAAAAAGAAAGACGAAATCTTCGTGGCCACTGAACAATGCATGAACTAGTGGTCAACTGATTCTTCTTGATTTCTACACATAGCACATACATGGGGCGATAGCGCACAGGACGGCCACTTCCTTTGAAGATGGTCACAAATGTTAATCTTATACAGAAGAGCCGACCAGACAAACACCTCAACTCTAGGAGGAATAAACAACCTCCGGACAGAACTAGACAAGAAGCCAAAGGGGGAGAGTAAGGGAGGCCACAAAATCACAAAAAAGGACCGAACGGAGAAAACAAAGCTACTGCAAGGACTCCAAATCCGGCGATCATTGTCCCCAGATCCAATAAAGACACTGTCTAAATCGACAAAAAGATACCCCAGCTCAGACAACTCAGAAGGACATAACTCACGACGAAAATGAAGATTCCAGACAATACCAGAATCGGACCAAGCTAACACCTCGGATACCAAAGCACCCTGATCAAAAACCACACGAAAAAAGACGGGCAAAACGAACCACTAAAATAGACTCCCCCACCACAGATTGTGCCAAAAACAAGCCAGACGACCATCCCCGATGCTAAAACGAACATGACCCTCAAAAAAATGAGAAATAGAAGAGACCTCTCTCCAGATACTGGAACTGGAACATCTAGCAGACGGATTATTGTCCCAACCATTTAAATGAACACCATATTTGCTGTGGGTGACTTTCCTCCACAATGAATCTCTCTCCTTACTGAATCACCACAACCCAGGTTAAGACCCCCCCCCCCCCCCCCTCTATCTATCTACACACAATATCCCACCTAACAAGATGACTCTTTTCTAACCCCCCATTCCCCCCTTCCACAAAAAATCCCTCTGAAGTTTTTCACCTTGTTCGGAGCTTTGAACATAGAGAGATAATATACCGGAATGTTGGTCAATGCTGCCTTAATTAAGTTGATCCGACCACCCCAGGAGAGATAACCTTTTTTCCAAGAAGCTAGATGTCTTAGGGTTTCCCCCTAAAGGACGCCCTAAATAGGTCCAAGGACAGCACTACACACTACATCCAAGAACTGAAGCACCACCTTGGTGATCACTAGATCCCAAAAGCTAGATGCCTTAGGGTTTCCCCCTAAAGGACGCCCTAAATAGGTCCAAGGACAGCACTACACACTACACCCAAGAACTGAAGCAAACGTCTCCACTCTAGACTATGACAAATTCAACCTTGCATGACTGCTTTTGTCCAAGTTAACCTTGAGACCCGAAACCATCTCGAAGCATCTGATAAGGGACTTCATCCAATAAGTCTGGACTTCATCCGCATGTAAAAAAAAAGTAGAGTATCATTCCCATACTGTAAATGGGAAATGCAAACGCGTTCTTGACCAATCTGAAAACCTGAAATAAGCCCCAACTCCTCCCCTTTTGCTAAGCAACTAAGGACATCAGCAACTAGGGTGAATAGGAGGGGAGATAATGGGTCTTCCTGTCTCAATCCACGAGAAGCGGCCACCTAACCCACCACACTACCATTCCATAAAAAGGAGAAGATTACATTATAAACACAGGCTGTTATCCATCTAAACCCAAAGCCCTTATCTAGGAACTGCCATTCCACACGATCGTACTCTTTCTCCAAATCCAGTTTCAAGATTAAACCTTCCCTCCCACCTCTTTTCCAATCATCGACCACCTCATTAGCAATAAGGGCAATATCCAAGATATGTCTCCCCGCAATAAAATCACTCTGATTTTGGGATACCAGGAGACCCACTACCGTTTTCAATCGCGTGGAGAGCACCTTAGCATAATCTTATAGAGACTAGTAGTCAAACTGATCGGCCTAAAATCCTTAAGCTCTCTGGCCCATTATTTCTTTGGTATAAGTGCAATAAAGGTAGCATTCACCGATTTATTAACAATCTCACTCTTAAAGAACTCCTGAAGAACCCCAAACAAATCATCATGCACAATCTCCCAACATTCCTAAAAAAAGGCAATCGAAAAACCATCCAGTCCCGAGGCTTTTTCCTTACCTAACTCCCAAACGGCATCCCTCAATACTTGAATGTCAAAAGGCCTCTCCAACAAGATAGCCTAATGTTCCAATAATCTCTGGCCACCCAAATTTGATAAGCAAAGCAAAACTGTTGCTCAGACCTATATAGGATAGAATAAAACTCTGAAATCGCCGCCCCAATCCTATCATGATCCTCAAAAAACTCTCCTCCAACCTGAAGGCCCTCATGAAGATTAACTCTCGCCCAAACATTAGCCACTTTATGAAAAAACTTGATATTAGCATCCCCCTCCTTTAGCCAAGTCGCTCTCGACTTCTGTCTCCAACTGATCTCTTCTTATCTCAAAAGCACCTCAAGTTGACCTTTAGCCCCCTTTCTCTCCTCAAATTCCTCATTAGAAATCACTTGGTTCTGCTCTGGCTTATCAATACGACCAATCACACTGTTGAGATCACTTCTTTTAGTACTAAGATGTCCGAACTCCCTTTTATTCCAGATTTTGATTTGATTTTTCCGATGTCTCAAACATTTCATAAAATGGAACCCACGCCAATCAGAAGGCCGCCTCTCCATCTCGACCCACCACAAACCAACCTTATTCTTAAAATCCCCGGAGGTGAGCCACATGTTTTCAAACCTAAAGGGGGACGGATCGCACCTCAACGAGCCCGAAGAGACCAAAAGGGAGCAATGGTCCAATGTAGCCCTCTCAAGGGCCGCAAGAGTGATATTCGGATAACGATCATCCCAACTAGACGAAACCAAACATCTATCCAGACGACTCGAAATAGCACTTTCCTGACCATTTGACCAAGTAAACTACCCACCCCTCATCAGATAAGCCACAAGACTAAGGTCATTAATAATGCTTGAAAACTCCCTCATGCTACGATCAACAATACGCTCACTACTTCTCTCTTCCAAATTCTTTACAACATTAAAATCTTCAGTCATGCACAAGGGACCATTACATAAAGCATACACCTCTCTAATTTCCTCCCAGAACAAAAGCCTTCTCCTATGGCAATTAGGACCGTAGACCCCAGAAAGGACCCACTCGAACCTATCCCCTAAATCTGTGAACCTAACTAAAACAGAGAAGCTACCCACTTTTAGGACTACCCCTGACACCACCTCAATATCCCAAATCACCACAATACCTCCCAAATCCCCCGAGGAAGGTAGAAGCATCCAATCTAGACCCCTACCTTTCCAAAGTTGCCTAATCAGACTCAAACAACTCTCTTCAACTTTGGTTTCTTGTAACATCACGATATTAGATTTCACTCGACAACACAAATCCCAAATCGCCTACACCTCTCTAATTTCCTCCCAGAACAAAAGCCTTCTCCTATGACAATTAGGACCGTAGACCCCAGAAAGGACCCACTCGAACCTATCCCCTAAATCTGTGAACCTAATTGAAATAGAGAAGCTACCCACTTTTAGGACTACCCCTGACACCACCACCTCAATATCCCAAATCACCACAATACCTCCCAAAGCCCCCGAGGAAGGTAGAAACATCCAATCTAGACCCCTACCTTTCCAAAGTTGCCTAATCAGACTCAAATAACTCTCTTCAACTTTGGTTTCTTGTAACATCACGATATTAGATTTCACCCGACAACACAGATCCCAAATCGCCTACCTTTTGTGAGCTTTCCCAAGCCCCCTAACATTCCAACTCAAAATCTTCATAAAACCACTACAACATAGCACACCCACCCCCAATAACCACAAACAAAGTTAACTCTAGACACCCTCACCTTGCTCCACCAGACCCTCACTACCCATGATGCCACCCTCATTATGAGATTTAATTTCCCTCACTTTCCTCCTCTTGTACTGTAAACAATGCCTATTGTTTCTAGCCTTAAACGAGCAGCCAAGAGGAAAGCCTAGTTCTAGTTGATAACTTAACCAAAATCTCAGTCATAATATCCTTTTTTAAGGGGTTTCCAACTGATGAGATCCTATCAAGCAGCGGCTAGATTGTTGTGGTGTTGGGATGCTTTATTCTCATTAGTATGGTTGTTTATTTCTTTGTTTCAGCTTCTCATATCTTGCTTTCCCCATCTCTTTCCTAATAAAATCTCTGTTATTCAAAAAAAAAAATTAAAGTGCTAGAGAAAAAAATTTATGAGAGCGTTATTAGTTCTGCTATTAATATGTTGAAATGTTTTAGAATGTGGAATAAAAATTGACCTAGTCGAGAGACCAAAGTGATTTAATAGGAATATTGACCCATTCAACCAAATACTCTAAACCTTAATCCCACTATAAAATCTAGAGAGGGACTATGTTTTAGTAATATGCTCTAAGAGAATGAAGGGTTTAAAAAACCAAATTTTCTAAGAAATGAATATACTAAATCACAAGATTAACAACACAAGCTAGAACCTCATTTCACTAAAAGATTTACCAAATTTTAATTTGAAGGTACCTGAATAAAAAAACATACCCGAAGCATGGAAATTGTTTTAGACATCAAATTCTTTCTCAATATAGCGTGTTAGAGATGCTCTCGCTCTTAAACAAACACATGCACAATGAACCAACTGGGTCAAAGAAGTGCAAAGATCTGCCTCTTAAAATCTCTTCTTTTTTCTTTTTCTTTACCTTCTCTCATTTTTCATCTTTAAGTCAAAATCTTCCTCTCTCACCAGCACATAAATCAAGTGCTGCTTAGAAGTAGAAAAAATCAGCCTTTATTCAAAAATCTCTTTTATCTTTTTTCATTTTTTTCCCTTCCTAAACTTGTTTCTCTTCTTTCATGAGGCCCATTTTAAAACTTTAGACAATATAGTCATTTGCATGTCATGACTTGAATGGTAGATTGCAACCTGGAAAATTTACGCCGGATGAGTCATCCAAGTTGTTAGTTTTGCCTGATTTTAATTAAGGCTAAACCACACCAATGGTTGAGTCAACCCATCAAGGGTCCACTTCTTGGGTTTATCAGTTCGACCATCGAAGTCAATTCAGGTTTCAAAACATTGGTATGCTGTATGGAACAAATGTAGGGGAACTAAGAAGCAACACGTCCATAAGATAAGCATCATTGAGATGAGGATGTTGAGATGGAACAGTAGAGACTGAAAAATAAGGTAAGTAACAAACATTTCTAATAGAATTTAAGAACAGCTCTAGTAGGAAATATAACATAGTTGGTTGTGACGGTTTAGGCATCAAAAATGGAGAACTGGTGTAGCACCTGTGAGGTGCCAATATAATGCAAGTTGAAGAATCCAAAGGGGCTATAGGAAGGTCGAAAACAACCTGGGTGGAATCTGTATGCGCGTAATGTAACCAAAGACATGACTTTTGACAAGTTTGGATAGCAGAACAAGATTCATGCTGCCAACCTTAACTAGTTATGGTAAGACATTATTGTTGCTTGTTGGCACAAGCACATAAACGCATAAATATATACATATAGCATGATACATATATGCATATGTATTGAAAATTGATAGTGAACATTCTGCATGTTATACAGACACATAAATATAACAAAACAGCGAAGTAAGCACATAATAGGTTTAAAACAAAGGAATTAGTATTACCATGCATCAATTTAACAATATAATGCTATGCAGTAGTTGAACCATGTGTCAACTGATACGGAAGTGTAAACTTGTTTCATCAAATACAAGAAACTAAGCGCGAAATATAAACTGATAAATAATGATATAGTATGTGCAGGTACATGCTATGCACTCTATATATCCTAAATAATAAGGGTAGAATAAATAAGGAAAATCAAGATTTGATATATCTGTCACTTTGACAATATAATTTGTATGTAATTGTAATTGCATTAGGTTAGAATATCAAATAGGCATTGAAAAATAAGGGACAGAAAAATGAAACCAAAGCCATGGAAAAGAGTTTAAAATCCGGAATTAAAAATTAAAACTCAACAAGAACAAAATTAGAAAAGTAGATGTAGATTTACCTCCAGATACTCCATTTTCTTCGTGGTTGTCATTATCTTTATCCTCCTGATCTCCAACTAGCTCTCTATCCATTTGATTCTCATGTTGTTTGCCCTTCTCTTTTTCCTTTTCCCGCTCCCTGTCCTTTTTCAACTTCTCTCTTTCCCTTTCTTGTTCGTTCTCTGTTTCCTGTCGTTCCTTCTCTTTTTCATGCCGCTGTTCTTGTTCTTGTTCATGTTCGTGTTCATGTTCTTGGTCAATTTCCTTAACTTTTTCTTTTTCCTTATCACTCATCTTTTGGCACTCTTCCTTAGTTGCTTTTATGATCTGCCGCAGTTCATAGACATCTTTTGTAATAAGATCCATAGGTTTTAGAAAGGAGAAATCGTCATCTGCATCTGCATCACTCTGGCAAACTTAAAGCAAGCATTGATCAGCAAAAGTCTAATATGAATGAAAACATGTTTCTAAGAAATATGGCTGAAACATATACATATATAACAACGAATTGAGTATCCTTACATTACCCAAGTTTGCTTCAAGCTCAACATATTGAAGTCCTTTTTGAACGAATGTAACCAGAGCACCTGGTGGAACTAAATTACCATTGATAGGACTTCTGTTGATCCCTGCCTCATTTCCTAAAGCAAAAGCCGAATGTGTAAAACCTGAAAGAGAACACATAAACACACACTGAAGCAATGTATGACGCATGAC
>JAUPMG010029891.1:0-14732 GCA_031762675.1 Pachysandra terminalis | reverse complement strand
TAAGTCTGATATTTATAGTGTCTTGGTTAAGTCAGGGGTATTTTAGGTATTCGGTCAATATCTTCTTCGACAGAAGTTATAACCTTACCCCGATAGAGGGCTTTGCTTAGCGAGGCTAATACTGATGATCTGAGTCAGCTAACTCAAATTGGGATTTTTACTTATTTATAATGATGTGAATGATGTATATGTTGGCATGTTAAAAACCTATGAATTGTTGTGTGAATAATTTATGTGATTGGATTACTTGTAATTTCCATTATAGACCTTTATTGTGTGAACACCTCATATTTAACACCCATAAGACTTATAATATTTAATTATACTATGTATAACTTCACCATCATGTCAGTTTGTGCATCAACCTATAAATGCGTATATTATGTGATTATATTAGTCTAGTATCATGAGATTGTGCTCATGTCTATGATGTTTGAATATATGACTATGAATTCATTGTGTGTGCACTGCATTAACAAACAGACCTGAATCTATGAGCCACATATTGAAATTCCAGCCAAGATGGCATTGACCTATATCCTATTACCAAGGAAGTACATTTCCCTAAATACATTGTGGACAACTACTAAAAGATACCGTCTTGACTAAAGACAAGCTATACAATTATTTAGTCCAATGATGGACTACATATTATTATTTGTTTTCACCCAAGGTGAGAGGTATGGGACTCAAAATACTTGTTGTCAGATGAGAAGTGCGAGATTGGACTTGTAAGGGGGTCCCAATTTGAATCATAAGAGGCACCTATTTTTGGGCGCCTTGGTTATATTCCTGTGATCGCAAATAAGTGGGGGAATTGTGCCCTCTAGGTGGAAGCCCCTTAGAACTATGATGCACACATAGAATATCTTGCATTGAGAGTGGTCGTTTATGTGGGGGATGGTTCATTAAGATATCTTGCTCAATGTAATTGATTGGTCTAGTGTGAGACTTGAACTATTCGAGTACTGAACATCATGCATATTGCATTATCATGTGATTGTTGATATTATTGTTGTTATCTTGTGCATGATAAACTTGATATGATTATCATATAGAATTAGGCATATAGTATGAAAATACGACCATTTGATATCCTTATGATACAAACCAAAGTGAGGTTTGGATGAGAGAACATTATTGTTGTTTTTATCATCATCATCATGTAAATTTACATATTTCATCATCATATCATTATCATATATATTTCCATATTTATCATCATTATACTATATTTTATCTAGTAGCTTTAAGTGATTGGTAAATACCTTGCTCTAAAGGTCTACTTACACAAGCTTTGGTTTACGTATATTTTATTAATGTTTGTTAGGTAATTAAAGGAAGATTGATCACAAACGAGAGCTATGGGAAAGAAGGGATTAATAGATAGAATTTAGGAATGTTTTGATGTAATAGAATTAGTTAGTAAATTTCTCAGATTTGTAATTTAAGAACATTGTAATTATTAACCTTATATTTTATTAGAACTGTTGTAATTTACTTCCGCTTATCTTCTTATATTACTTTCCACTCCCATAGGGATATGGGGTGAGAGTTGCATTCTAAACTTTTGGGTATCCCGCAAAATTCAATTGGATTGAAATGTGACACCCTTACTCTGGTATGTTCTAGTGGAGGTGATGATAATGCATCGCCTAAGGCTACCTAATAGTGAGGCCCTTACCCTGGTATCACCCAGTGGGGGTAATGGTTGTTTCAGTTAATTGATGTCCTTCACATACCCTAATGTTTCGTGTTCTCATATTTGTTATTAAACTGCAAACCCCATTAAACTACATTGTTTTAAGACTTGAATTATTTATTTTGTTGCTTCACCATGCCATCGTTAATTTCTTACAGGGATAAAAACCGCATTAAGTTTTCCTGTATATGTATGTATCTTGGTGCATGTATATATAGTGTTTTCCAGGTAATGAATGAAAACTTGATCGTGAGAGTAGCACAACGGAAGCGTAGGTTGGGTAGTTAGATCATCGTCAAGGTTTAGGTCTAGTGACAATGTACTTGTTTTGATTTTATTTAGATTTAAATTGTAAAACAACAATGTAACATTGTAGATTTTTAATGTATATAATTGTATAATGGTTGCAATAAATTATGTTGTGCATCTGATGTCCATCTTCCTTGTGAAGATGATGGTCATTCTTCAAATTCCATACCGGATTTGTTGGGTGTGAAACTCGGGGCGTGACACTCAAGGTGGGTCCCAACTTCAACTAATACAAGGTGTTACCAAAGATGGTTGGTACGGCTAAGTCTTGTCTATTTAGTCATACAATGACCCTACTATGATGTCATTCAAGGTGGGACTAATTGCAACTCAGGTTCAGGTTCTGCAGGTGTGGCCTCCGTCGGTATCCACACCGGTGTACCGGTGGGTACCGATGGGGTTTTTTACTCTGTTTTTAGGGCCCTGTCGGTACCCTCACCGGTGTACAGGTGGGTACCGACCACGCCCACTGATCTTGTTTTCTGGGTTCTTCATGATCTTGAGGTCTAGATCCCAGATCCAATTTAGAGTTTTCCAAAGGTTACGAAATTAATCCTAATTAGTCTAGGGACACACCAAACAATTAGAACACACAAAGATCACCATATGCATCGATTAAACCGACGACTCTCAACATAAACAAATCTGAAAACCAGATCTATGAATAATTTACAATCAAACACATGAAATCAGACTTAACAATATCTTAATCCGACTATACAGAAAATGAGACTTAACTTCTCCTCTCGCTGCGATCCGGATCCAAGTTGTTTCGTTCTTCCTCTTGTTCTTCAGTTCTTCTTCTACACATGGGTGGCTGGACTAGGGCTTTTTGGCTTCTCTTTTCTCCCACTCATAGAGATGACTAGGTTATTCTCTATTCTTTCTCTTCTATACTAATCCAAAACACAAAGGAAAAAAGGGTAGATGTGTGATTACGGAAGTCTCCTTCCATCACACCACCCCACGCACCACCTCCCTCACGGTTCTAAATAAAACACATCACATTAATTTCTTTCTTTTCCCCTAAATGTTCTACTAATTACAAATTGACACCAGATCTTATTATATTGTCTCAAAGTAAGTCCAATGCTCTTATTTCTTCATTAGTTGCCCTAATTACCCTCATTAAATTCTGAAATTACTCAGCTAGGTCACCTATTATCTCTTGTAATTATTTCCAGCACTTACGGATTCAGTTTACTAGGTTTTGGGTCCGTTCAACCTACCCTCCTTAAAAGGATTTTGACCCCAAAATCAGTATGGTGTAAGTCCTTCAATCTGTAATAGTTACTCCATTAACAATCTCATTTGGACATTTCAACTTGCTAGTATGTATATTAATTGAGTTGGAACGCCTCCAATCAGCCTTAGGGTAATCTGTTCTGGTCCCTCTATGCTATGTCATTTTACTACGGTATTCAATATCAAATGGAACCCAACAAATAGTTTACACCACAACAACAAACAAAATGCATTCGCCCAAGCCGTAGGCTGGAATGCCAAATCAAGTCGTACGTAGTCACAAAACATTCTATATAACATATCGAAGTTTCAAACATATAGTATTACAATCCATAAGAGTTTCAAATAGATATCGGGTAGTCACAACTACCACTACATACAAAAAAGTCACACAAAACGAGGTTTTTACATCAAGCCAATAAACATCAAAAGCAAACGGGGTTACTCCCCTCAAACTACCATCAACTCCGGGATCTCAATACCCTAATCTCCTGCTCCTGCCCCGTTAGGCCAATCATCTACAAATCCAACACAGGCGAAGGTACTCGGGGTGGTGGTGGAACAGCATCATCATTCCTGCGGCAAGAGTTGGCTATCTCGTGTAGTTAACCCATAATCCTGTCCACCGCCCTCTCCCAGGTGGACTTGAGCTCTTGAACCTCGGACCTGACCTCCTCGGTGGTCCTCTGCAAGGTCCCGAACTCCTCTCCAGTGACTCCAGTCTAGTCTCAATGGAGTTGTCCCTCTAGTTATAGTAAAGGGCCGAAAAACAAGCTGGTGGAGCATATGTGGATGCCTCTTGTTGGGGTGCTATTGGACCCTCAGGCTAAGGTGGTGACATATCTGCTGCTCTCTCTCTTTTCTCTCTCTCCGTCTCCCTCGCCTGGTCTCTACTGACTGAGGTGGTCTGATCCCCATCCTTGAAATATTATTATTGGAGTATGGGCGCACCTTCTCCTCACTAACAGGTGGTGGCATCTGTATTCCACACTTCCTTTCCAAGGCGGTCATTAGAAAAGCAAAGGGAAACTGACTCTTCTTCGTCTGGTTCTTGATGAATCGGATGATGTGCTACATGATCAAGCTCGGTAGACAAGGCTTTTGTCTGAGGGCAAACTGGTTTAGAGTCTAAACCATGCGAGAGGTAAGGTCTGTGGAGTTCCCCGATCTAGGGTAAACACTGAAAAGGAAAATGTTGTGAAGGATACGGTAGATGAGCAACATAGCAGTAGCCGAAAGAACATTGTCATCCCTCCAAGAAATAGGCTTTCCACAAAGTCTACGGGTCACTACATCCCGTTCCACATTCTCTAACTCCGGCAAATAAACCATGGATGGGTTCATGGCTAAACCCATGATCTTAGCCACCAATGGCACAGTCAAATGGCGAGACTCTCCATAAATCTTGAAATTGACATACATATCTTGCTCATTACACAAAGTCATAGATGCATGCATGAGTTGTGCAATGGCCGGGAAAGCCGAACCGCCCCAATTCAGAATGGGCAACCATTCTGCGCCAACCAGGATGTCAACTACTCCACGGGGCCTAACATGCTCGACATTAGTCGGCTTCTCAAAAATGACTTGTCGGTTGAAGAAAGTGTAGGAAATGACCATCTCGAGCTCTGATGGTTGGCAAGGAGCTCGTGCCCTTGGTTCCGAGTCGGAACTCTCATCTTCTTCCGAGGACCTCTCTCTATCGTCACGTGTAGGCTTCGGTGGTGGTCGGGATGAACTAGCTCCATCCTTTCGAGCCTTTTCGGTGGCGGCTCTAGTTCTCTTCAATGGATTTGGGTTGCCGGTAGTCTTAACTCTTGGCATTGTGTGATTTGGAGAAAGAATCAAGAAAAAGGCTAGAGTTTGCAAGGGAAGGGAAATTTAGGGCTCAAGAAGGGTTCTAGGAGGCCCAAAAATTAGGGACAGGAATAGATTTAGGGTTTAAGGAAGAAAACCCCAACTTTTAAACAAAATTTGGCCTCACGGGTTCGGTACTCCCGCACCGTCGGTGTATCAAAGGGTACCGACGCCCCAATAAAGCCCAAAATTAAATATATTTAATTGTTTTTTATTTCTAAATTTAATATTCCTCTTTTTTTTTATTTAATTCCATAATTATCATATCCAAAAATACTTTCTTTCATTCCAAATTAATTTATTTCCAATTTTACTTACTATCTGGGCCAAGTCTGCACCTTAAATTTAAATTTTTGTATTTACTCTAATAGACTTATTCTTGACCCTACTACTACTAAATCTCATACTAATTCACACTAAAGGTTCCATGCTATTTTCTATTTTCTAACCACTTTTACTTTAGTCCAATTTGTTATTAATCGATTTGCAATCAAATTTGGGAATAATCCCTCATAAATAAATATATAGTGTCTTTCATTAAATCTCCATACATATTCTAACACGCCTTCTTTTTCATAAATTATAGGACTAAATGTATTTGCAACTACATTGTCCCTTATATTTATGGAGCTACTTGGTCAGTGTTAGGGTTTTATACATATATACATAAGTCTTCATATTCACAACAATGTGAGTTCCTGGTGGTCAGATCCCTTGGAACCTTCCAACACAGTATGCTTACCAAACAACACATTTCGCATTCTTAAAGTTCATTCCTAAGACCTTCAGGAATGGTGGCCAACCATCCTTCAGCATTCTTTTAGAACGTATACTTTAAGATATGGAAATAGCAATCAACACTCCATATCATCCTCACATATCTATTCCCTTAGTATTCTATTCCTCCCACCAATATACTATCTTACCATCCTCACAAACAAGTCTACTATCTACAAATCAGCTATTCTTCCTATTTCTGACTCTAATATCTTTCCCATTTCCAAACTCCTAGTAGGTCCATAGACTCTCTATCATGCTAATCCCAATCCCACTCAAGTAGGCTTAATCCACTCAGGCATGACCTAAGCTGAAAAAGTTACCAAATGACTTCATGTCTGAATATACCTTATGCTCTGATACCAATCTGTCACACCCCAAAACCCGATACATGATTCCCTATGCAGGACTGCACGGATCTCAAAGTGCAACCTTCGGGATCCATTACTGGACCGCGTATTGCCATATCATACCACAAGTAAATAAAAGTAAAGTACATCACTTTCATTAATTATTCAGAGTGCGGAAGTCAACAACAATAAAGTTTAATGAAAACCTTGTGACTTTAGAAGAGTCGCAAGTACAAGTATAGAAATACAACAATTACATTCAAACATTACAATACAGTATACTATCTAAATATTCCAACATCACCAACTAGGAACAAATTGCTGTCTCGCAGTGAATCAGCATCCAGTCACCATTGGTTTCCACTCTCTCACAACCTGCAACATGATAAGTCGCGTGAGCTTGGCTGCCCAGTAAGACCATATCTGTCGTCCATCCTCATAAGATACAGTTAAGCATTTAAAACTAAATCAATCAAATACGATAATATGAGATAAACATAATTTAGATCAATAATGAGTTACCAGATGATAAATGATATGCAACATGATAGGATGACATGCAGATGCTCTAAATGGGATGCTCAAACAAAGAATGCAAGTATGATATGAAATGATGAACTAAGCTCATGTAACTAGTTAAGTGCCCCTCGATCTTCTAATTCAAAACAATGAAAAATTTCGGGCATAGGCCACTAGGAACAGTCAGATGTCCCCCCTCATTTTAGGCGCTACCCATGGCAAGGGACACCATATTGCAATTTAGGAATTCCAACCACTATGCTAATTTAGAGTGTTTAACACTCAAGGGATTCCACCCACCATATTCTCCACCTCTCGAGCACACTTAACAATTATATGAGCCTAGTATGAGATGTATTATTAACTAAGAACCAAATGATAGTCATTAATGGAAACTATCCACGGGCCCATAAACGCGGATTAGATGCCATCATAAGATTTCTAGGTGTTATCAATACCATAAGATCAATTCTCCACTACTATTACCAAATCTAGATTGTTCCAATTATAGTTACAATCGAGTCCAAGGGTGAGTGATGGTTACAGTTTATCATGGAATCTCAAGTTGGTGACTCAAATCAACCTGGAGTCCGTAAACCAAATACTAGTATGAATAATACAAATCCACACCACTTCCCAACCCACTAGTTCCATTTACTGAGCACCTATATGGCTCAAAGGTGTTTCAATGTTATACAACCAATATACAGCTTCCAATTGCCAAGTTCAGGTTGGACTAATATCAATATAGTCAAGTCAAAAGGTGAATGATGGTTACCTAACAATCAAGGAACTCTAAGATGATGCCTATGATCTATCTTGAGTCCTATAAGTCAACTATTATGTCAATGGTACGGGTCCACATCAGTTCTACACTAAAATCCAACCTGAGACAAACTGGGTGTTCCATCGGTACCCTCTCCGGTGTACCGGTGGGTGCCAATGGGCAATTTTTGCCTAGAAACAAGGCTTTGTCGGTATCCTTACCGGTGTATCGGTGGGTGCCGACAGTCTAAAAGTCTGCAGGGGTCACTTGGGTAGCCTTACCGACATGCCGGTGGCCACCGAAGTCCCTTCAAACCTAATTCTTTAGTCTAATCTATGGTGTTGGTCATACCCTGAGGCTCAAGGGTGCTTCCCACAAGTAGGGTTCGCACCATCCTTCCACTTTTGACTCACCGAGACTGGCTCTCAACTCAAGGTGGGTCCCAACTTCAACTAATACAAGGTGTTACCAAAGATGGTTGGTACGACTAAGTCTAGTCTATTTGGTCATACATTGCCCCTACTATGTTGTCAATCAAGGTGGGAGTAATTCCCAATCAAAACGAATCCAAAGTTCCAACTCAGGTTCAGGTTCTGCAGGTGTGGCCTCCGTCGGTACCCTCACTGGTGTACCGCTGGTTACCGATGGGGTTTTTTACTCTGTTTTTAAGGCCCTGTCGGTACCCTCACTGGTGTACCGGTGGGTATCGACCACGCCCATTGTTCTTGTTTTCTGGGTTCTTTATGATCTCGTGGTCTAGATCCCAGATCCAATTTAGAGTTTTCCAAAGGTTACAAAATTAATCCTAATTAGTCTAGGATCACACCAAACAATTACAAGACACAAAGATAACCATATGCGTTGATTAAATCGATGAATCTCAACATAAAAAATCCAAAAGCCAGATCTATGAGTAATTTACAATCAAACACATGAAATCAAACTTAACAATATCATAATCCGATTATACAAACAATTAGACTTACCTTCTCCTCTTGCTGTGATCCGGATCCGAGTTGTTTCACTCTTCCTCTTGTTCTTCAATTCTTCTTCTACACATGGGCGGCTGGACTAGGGGTTTTCGGTTTCTCTTTTCTCCCACTCAAGATGGCTAGGTTATTCTCTATTCTTTCTCTTCTATACTAATCCAAAACACATAGGAAAAAGGGTAGATGTGTGATTATGGAAATCTCCTTCCATCAGACTTCACCCCATGCGGGCCCCCCCCCCCCCCACGATTCTAAATAAAACACATCACATTAATTTCTTTCTTTTCCCCCAAAGTTTCTACTAATTACAAATTGACCCCAAATCTTATAATATTGTCTCAAGTAAGTCCAATGCTCCTATTTCTTCATTATTTGTCCGAATAACTCTCATTAAATTCTGAAATTACTTAGTTAGGTCACCTACTATCTCTTGTAATTATTTCCAACAATTATGGATTCAGTTTACTAGGTTTTGGGTCCTTACGACCAAAGAGAGAGCTTTTAGAGGGAAAATCCAGATCTGGAGAAAAAGGAGATTTCAGCCATTGAAGGAAAAGAGGAAAAGAGGAGAAGAAGAAGAAGAGAGAAGAAGGAGAAAACGGAAGAAGAGTAAGAGGAAAAGGGACGGACGAGGTGATATTTCAAAGTCCTAAAGTTGCAAAAAAAAAAAAGGCTTGGGAAGAGAGAGGTAGGTGTTTCCTTGGTTATTAGTCTAAGCATTTCCATAGGAATACGATAACAGTTGTTAGATATGATGATCTATGTTGGTTTTGTATGAAAAAATATGATAGGAATGCATGATATATGATTTGATTGTTTGAAATTCAATAAGGATTGATATATATGATGTTAACAAGATTTTTGTGATAATATGATGACCTAATGTATTTTTATGCTTATAGATGTATTTGATATATAGAATATTAAAGAGAATGTGTTGTTATAAAATCTGAGATTTCCAGAGTGTAAATTGTATTTTTGTGATGGAATATGATGGCATGAAATTACATGATTTTTGGGGAATTTTCACGAGCTTCGTTTTGATCCATGGTCGACCGAAGCATCGATTGAAATTCACAAAGATGGTCCAAAATCCCTGGACCAGCGACCGAGCTTGAGGATGAACCGAAATCACCGACCGAAACCTTTGGTCCGACCCACGATCGACCTATCATTACGACCGAAGCCCAGCCCCATTAGGTTGAGTTTGATGTTAGTTTTTCTTAGAAATTCATGTAGGAATGTTTGTGCAACAAAATGACTTTATGTGCTTCTGTTTTGGTCTGTTGTGACCTATTCTGATATGTTTTAGTCTACGGGACTATGTGATGTGTAATACATGTGTAATAGGGTTGTATATAAGGTTTTTGTAATGTAGATATACTTGGTGTGTGGATTACTTGTGTTTCTTGTGAGGCCCCTAGTGACCAGGTGTTATGTGTAAGTTTCTGGGTGTGATCCTATAAGGTTCACTGTGTTGTTTCAAAACTCCCCCTAGGGAGGAGGGTCTAGTGATTTATGTGTGTTATGTTTTCAAAATTCCTAGGAGGGTCTGATGTGTTGGTATTGGTCTGAGTCTGTTTAGGGTGATTTCCAAGGGCTAACTTGTCCCCTAAAAGGAAATGAGGTGGTGTGGTGGTTTCTACCATGGCTTAACTTGTCCCCAAAAAGAAAATGTCATTGTGTTTGCCTACCTTTGGTTACCCAATCCCTAAAGGGAAATGGTTGATGTATGGTGGCACATTCCTTTGGTAATATTACCTGAAGGAGATGTGGGTTTGATTTCATGGTTCAGCTGGGCCTAACAACCCTGCATTGCATACATTTCATCATCATCACTCCATCATGTGCATAGTTCATCATACCATTCATCTCATGAGCATTTTGTATGTGTTTGCCATTTCATCATTTGATTGCTTTGTGTTTTGTGCATCTTCATTGATTGTGTAGTTGTGATGTGGATTGGTTGTCATGATTTAATGTTGTGTGTGTCTGTGAATGAGAACTATGAAGACTTATGGTTTCATGAGTGGTGTTTCAGCATGATTAAGATCATGAGTTATGGTTATATGAGTGGTGTTCCAGCATGATTAAGGTCATGAGTTATGGTCATATGAGTTGTGCTTCAGCATGATTATGATCATGGGAATTGTGGATTTATCAAATGATTGTGTTTATTAGGATTATGGTTTTGTAGTAATGGTGTGTGAGAAAGTTATGGAATGCCATGTCTATTAATATGATATTAAAGTATGCGAGTGTGGTGATTATTTTGATGAGAATACGGTGTAGGAGAATTGTAATGTTGGGAATGATATTATTATGAGATTATTGTCACGCCCCAGATCTCGTGACAAGATACCCAATGAGGGATAGTATAGATCTTAAGGTGAGACCTTCGGGATCCACACTGGACTGCGGATTGCTACCAAGTCACAAGCGAAATAAAAGTAATAATTACCTTTATTAAACAATGATCAGAGTGCGGAAGTTCAATTATAAAGAAAACAAATGATCTTGGAATACAGTTGAGCCCAGATCCTTAAGGGTCTGAATGATTCCAAACAAGTACTTCAAAACTCTAAACAAGTTTATTACAACTATAACTCCCTCGAGAGTACAAATCCAAATAAACAATCAGATAATGTCTAAGTCGCTTAGCAACAACAACATTACAAGCTAAAACAGCAGTCACTCCTCCCATCCTGCAACATGAAAAGTTGTGTAAGGCCTATAATGCCCAGTAAGAGTATAGACAAATGTCCATCCTCTTATGGAAACCAAATCAACAGGGTTAGTATAGTAATTAATCATAATATGAAATGAGTATTTTAATATGATATGGTATGATATGAATGAGTCAATCACATGTCCTACAGTGAATGCAATGAGAGGAACATACAAATAATATGATGATGCACAGTGAATGAAACTAAACACCTTGTGATAAGTGATCCTCATATGAAACTTCCCAACATAACCAAATTCAGGACATAGTCCTAGGAATCCCTGAATCCCTCTCTTCATTCCGGGCACCAACCCATGGTACGAAGGCCACCATATACTAATTTACGAGTGTACCTTACTTGAGGAATATAGAACCTATATAGGAGCTCGCAGGCATCCTACTATAATTTAAGTGGGCCCTTTCACCCACGAGTATATAGTCAACCCAACAAGAGGCTTCGCATAGTTTCTCCGTAGATTTCCACCTTCCGGTTCACTTATCATTCAATATCAACCTAGTATGTAATGCATTTAACTAGGACACCAAATGAAGATCAACAACGGAAACAATCCACGCACCCACACGCGTGGATAATCCGATTGTAAACCATCATAAGCTTCCTATCATGTTATCACACCACAAACAATCACATATAACCAATAAAACAGGTAATTCCACATTTAATCAGCATCATACCTAAGGTGGGATGATGGTCACAACAATCTCGGAAAACCAAGTTCACTACCCATAGGTAGGCTAGATGCCTTCTGGTCAAAACTTGCTTCCGGAATCCAAATAATCAACCAATGGCCTAAGCCCCACATCATCCACCTAGGTATTCTACAAAATCACACAGGTCTGTGCACTATACTGAATCTTCGGTGGAGTGATTGGTGGACCGACACCTACTGAAGTGCTCCATTAAGCTGTTTTGAAGACACTGTCGATGGACCAACCGGTGGATCGTGTCACGTCCCAAATCCTATGGCTCACATCCCTAGGTGGAAAAGCACGTATCACGAGGTGCAACCTTCGGGATCCATTTCTGGAACGCGGATATCATTTCGAACAAGGCATTAGAAGGCCCACAAATTAATTCATAAAAGTCAGAGTAACAAAAGCGGAAATAATTAGTAACTATTACATCAGAGTATTCAACTTAATAACATCAAAGGCTTCAGAAGAGCCATACAACCAATTAAATTAAACATAAGACTGAATCAAAGAAAAATGAAATCTAAAGTCCATCTGTAATCACATGTCCATGTCTCCTCGTCTATAAGTACTATATCAATTTGCAGTCATGAAAAACTGCATGAGTATGGAATGCTCGGCAAGCATGATGATGTTAACATACAATGACAATATGATTCTAAAATCGTCCGATAAACTAGTTATATGATAAACAATATAAACAATGATATGATATGATATGATGGATATGAATGTGAAATAAAATGCTCTAAGATACTCATCCAATGAACACAATATGATATGCAAGAAATGCACCTATGATCAGATGTCGTGCTAAGTGTCCTTAGGATATCCAGTTCGAAACGTGTGTTCTAGGAATAACCGGCAAGCCCCTCGCGCTGATCCGAGCGCTAACCCATGGTTCAACTACCACCATCTTCTACTCATTTGTAGGACTTTCAACCTACAGGAAATAGGCAACTCAAACATCTTTCCTTCCCAGGAAAACCGAACCTTTCAACAATCATAGCATGAATGCCTATCCTAGGTAATCCAAATGATGTAATCCCGTGGAAGCTACTTACGCTCCCATTCACGCAAGTAATCCAATGGAAGACCTCATAAGCATTCTTATGATGCTTTGGATATACAAATGATATGGTCCCGTGAAAGCTACTTATGCGCCTATACACGCAAGTAATCCAATAGAACACATCAAAGGTATTCCCATTCACAATCCAGTCATTACATAATAATTTTGTTCTTCCCTCCACCTCACAGGTGGGTAGTCCATCCATATAAGTGGGAAATCCATCTACATCAGTGGGAAATCCATCCACATAAGTGGAAAACTCATCCACAAAAGTGGGATATCCATCCACTACGATAAGTGGAAAATTGCATCCACTAAATATAAGTGGAAAAATCACCAACTTTCAGTAACCTTGAGGAATGGTTACAATCTGGTTCACATATATGTCATATATAACTTACAGGTTGAATACTGTCAAAAAAATATGTGTCTGTAAAATTGCGCTCGATCCCACAGGAATTTCTCTCGATCACATTTTCCTCGATCGCATTGCGCTCGATCGCAATACTGCGCTCGATCGTACTGCACTCGATCAAATTGCCCACGAACAGTAATCTCGGTTATTTTTCAGCATTGACCCACAATCACTATTTTGGCCATATCTTTTTCATTACATAACAGAATTGTCTCAAACTTGTTTTGGTATCTTCCTTACAAATAGGATAATCTAAATAAAATATAAAATAATTTGTAAAATTATTTACATGTTTTCTATAGCCAATAGTTCAGACTGGTATATGTTCTGTAAGTTTCCAGAATGTAAGAAAAGCATTTCATGCATCCAATTTACACACGAAATCATTTTAAAAAAACATGTTATTATTAAAAACATAACCAAATACGATCATAATAATCAAAACATTCATGCATTTCATAACATCAAACCAATTCTAGGAAATCAAACTTAAACAGTCCCACTTCAAATATCACTATGTAATTCATGTTCTGGAACTTCTACTATTCACAAATCATGGAAAATCAATATATAAAATTGATAAATCATTTTCATAAACCTAATCAACAGTAAAATAATTAAATTTAACCACATAATCATTGTAGAAGGCCGGATAAGCTACTTACCTAGTTGTTTTTTAGTTTCTTTCTGGTTTCAGTCTTCAAGCTTCAACTCTTCAGATCAGTCTTCCTTCTTCCTCTTTCCTTTTCTGCAAAAACCACTCAAAGTACTCAGCTTCTCTCCCCTAGCTGTTCCACTTGAGTTCTTAAGACAAAGGTTGTCTCTTCCTTTTCCAAGTTAGGTGTTAATGGTTTACTCTTATTAGTCTAAGTTAGTTCACTTAGATTTTCTCTTTGTTGATTTCCAAAGCTATTCTTGTTGATTACATTTTGGCTAAATGGAGAAGTTTGTTATTCACGTTTTAAGCTAATGGAAGAAAGCTTCTAAATTACAGTTATTACCCCTTAGTAAAGCTAATAACACATTAGCCCCTAAGCCAATCATAAGTTAATTATACCTTTACCCCTAACCTTGTATTAATTCAACTTTAAACAAGAAATTAAATATTGAGTCTTTCTAAGGGTCCGGATCATTACAATCTATCCCCCTTAAAAGAATTTCGTCCTCGAAATTACACCCCTTAGTTCGAGAACAAATGAGGATACCGCTTCTGAATCTCTGATTCCAATTCCCAAGAAGCTTCAGTCGCGTCGTGATGACTCCACTGAACTTTCACCAAGGGAATGGTC
>JAUPMG010029881.1:0-14733 GCA_031762675.1 Pachysandra terminalis | reverse complement strand
AAATGAGATTAAACTATCAATCTCATTAAATTGCCATCTTATCCTAAGATTTTCAAGTTAATATTTTTAGAATTTTTGAGGTTGATACACATTACCAGGATGCCCATTGTACTGCGGCATCAAAAGTTAAACCATGTATCCAACAGGATAAGGTTTCTTCATAATGGCCATAGGATACGGAGGCTTGGTATCGACGTTGAACTCGATAGGCTTCTCTTTCTATTGCCGCAAGAGGTTCACCATCTCATCTCGAGTTACAAATCCGTTGTTGTTTATGGACTCTGGTTGTGACGTACCCAAAGGAGTACTAACCGGTGTTATAGCATGTGCCGTAGGAACCCTTTCCATAATCGGCTCTGTAGGTGGAATCGGAGCACAACTCTCTCAAGTAATCACAGTCTGCAGGAAGTCCATCATCTTTGCTAGCGCTTCTTCCATCTTGCTTATCTGCACCCTCATTATCTCTATTCGATCGTCATGGTCGTCGGGCTGCTCATCTATCTCTTGCTCACCTTCCAACTCATGCAAATCATTGGGAGCGTCTTCTTCATGTCTCTCTCCGTCAATATGGAACAGAGAAGTTCCAAATTGTTCCGCAGCTCTTGTTCTACTCTTCTGCCTCAGCATGCCTCTAGGGATGATTAGTAAGTAGGAAACCAAGTCCCCAATGAAGTCACCAAAATGTAAAGGGTGTTTTTGTGAAAGAGTCACCAACTGTAATCTTACTGATCGACGGAAGCCTAAATCGACAAGTGACCATATCCCGTCTCTACAAGAATGAAAAGAACAAAATAAAATGACCGTTTGGAACGGGTCGGGCCAGGCTAGTAGTGGTCAATGTGTTAGAAATTCGTGAGCACCCCTCAAAGCCACGTTTTAGGATTCTAACCTGTAAAAATTCTCCAGCCTCGAATCGTGGGGAACGAGCTACTATTTATAGCTTTTAGGAAAAAGATAACGGCGGTTAGTGATCCGTTAAACCGTTTCTAACAGTGTTAAAACGCTTACCTGAGGTAACATGAATCAGTTACCCCAGTCTCTTAAGTGGACCAATCCCGAGTCATACTTGTGATTTACGCATTTGCCATTGTAGTCATGACATTGTGTGTAATTCACGTCATGACAAGAAGCTGGGGATCCCCACGCCCCTCCGATCCTTTCATATGTAAATCCCCCTAGCATCTTACGCTCATGACGCCGAAATGTAGGTGATGGCAAACATCATGAATAAATGTAGTGGAATCCGTTTTAGCCTTGGAGCTCGGGCTCGGGCTCAGCTCGCATGAGCCGAGCTTGGGCTCAATATTTAGGCTCGCGAGCCGAGCCTGAGCCCAAAAAAAAGCTCATTATTTTAATGAGCCTGAGCCGAGCTTAGGTAAGCTCGGCTCGGTCTTATATATCAAATATAAATTTATATATATTAGGTATCATATAATATATATATATATAATATTAATTATTAAATACAAAATTAATCAGTGGCTTGCTTAAGTCAAAGTAATTAAAAAAACCCTAATTAATTTAATTGAATTAGTACTAAATTCACCCAAAAAAAAAAGAATTATTGCTGAATTATTTTTTCCCATGCTTTTAAAGAGCCGAGCTTTCACTAGCCGAGCTGAGCTTTTCACAAGTCAAGCTTTTGCGAGCCGAGCTTTCACGAGCCGAGCCGAGTTTTTCACGAGCCGAGCTTTTGCGAGCCGAGCCTGAGCCTTGAAAAATAGCGAGCCTGAGCCGATCCTAAGCCCAAAAGTTTTTACCGAGCCCGAGCCGAGCTGGGCAAAGCTCGGCTCGTTTACACCCCTACTTGGAGCTGTTGAGGTTGTCTAGTCTTAGCGCTTTCGAGGTCTGCAAACCTTAGCACTTTCGAAAGTTATGACCTTCTACGTCATCAAGGTTCTCCTCAAACGGAGGTCCAAATGACCTTCTACGTCATCGAGGTTATCCTCAGACGGAGGTTCAATTGACCATCTACGTCGTCGAGGTTCTCTTCAGATGGAGGCTATATAAATATGAGTTGTATCTCTATATCGACTACCTATCAGGGTATCCTTCGTCCACCGTGGAATATCAATTACCCATCAAGAGGATCCGGCGTCCGCCATGGAATATCAACTACCCATTGAGGGGATCTAACGTCCACCGTGGAAAAGCGACTACCCATCGAGGGGATCCAGCGTTCGCCCTGGAATATCGACTACCCATCGAGGGGATCTGACGTCTGCCGTGGAAAATCAATGTCTTGCAGCATTTGGGGTTTTCTTTCCTCTTAAGAGTAAATTCATATTAATGAGTTGACATCCCACATCATACAGGGCTGTCTTTCCCCTTTCGATGCGAATTCATATCAACGTGTTGACGTCTCACACCGACCAGGGATGTCTCTCCCTTTTAGATGTAAGTTCATACCAACATGTTGACATCTCACACCGACCAGGACTATCTCTCCCTTTTAGATGCAAGTTCATATCAACGTGTTGAAGTCTCACACCGACCATGGTTGTCTCCCTCTTTTAGATATAAGTTCATATCAACGTGTTGACGTCTCACACCGACCAGGGTTGTCTCTCCCTTTTAGATGTAAGTTCATATCAACGTGTTGACGTCTCACACCGACCAGGGCTTTCTCTCCCTTTTAGCTGTAAGTTCATATCAACGTGTTGATGTCTCACACCGACCAGGGTTGTCTTTCCCTTTTACATGTAAGTTCGTATCAACGTGTCTACCGGGACGCATCCCTTTGGTGAACGTAAGGCACACCTCTAAAAATCTCAAGAACCGGAGGGGTTGTCCCATCACAGATGAACACCCTTGAGTATGACTTGAGAGGATGTCCCATCGCAGATGGGCGCCCTTGGGTATGACTTGAGATATATCTTTTTATCGGCATTCCCGTAATGGGGGTCCAGCATCCCATCGTGGAGTAATCGGTATTCCCTTCGTGGGGGTTCGGTATCCCACCGTGGAGTATTCGGCATTCCCGCGGTGGGGGGTCGGCATCCCACCATGGAGTATTCGTTGATATTAGCTCTCTTGTGTATAGTCTCTGAAAATGTATCAGTCAGCTCGCGACTTGTACAACATCAGGAGTCGTCATGGAAGCGCACTACATTTGCCCCCATATTGATGTTTGAGCTTTACTTGTTTCAAACTGGTTCGGGTCGCCGTTTGTATAATTCCCTCAGGTCTCGCCCAGGGAATCAATCAGACTTTGCTCGTATATCGGTCACTATCTCTACAGATGTCAATTTATCATTGGGTTGTTCGTCCTTGACATTTTTCATATCTACAATATATATATATATATATATAAAGAAGAAGAAAAAAAAAAGCAGAAGAAATGTGATGCATATACAATCCAAACACCATTGAGAACTCTGTTTCATATTTCTTTGTAACTAGGTATATGTGTTGAATAAATGCAAATTGTAAAATAATACTAGATATCAAATTAAAGAAGCTGAAATCAAATGCTATACATCTTTGATTCTTTCTACAATGAATTGAAATTTCTATAATAAGGTACGAATCGGGAATATGTATTATGAGCAAATTCAAGAGACACTAAAGGATAACCGAAATTGAAAAAGAATAATAGTGACCCAAACCCAGATTTAATAGTTAATTTACAATTTAAGTGATGTATTATGACCAAAATCATAGCTTTGGGACTGAATTTTAATTATGCGGGGTTTATTGGTGATTAAAAGAAATTATAAGGGAGCGAGGTGTAATTAACAAAACTAATATGAGCTGAAATTCGTAGTTAACGTGAAAGTGAGGAAATGGGAATTAGGCTTAGATTAATTAATATATATTCTTCTAGAAGGATTCTAATTAAGTTGGGAAGAAAATTAGTTGGAATTAGTAATTAGTAATGAAGGACAAGTTAGTAATTTCAAAACGATTTGAATTATGATTAGCAAGAGTTCCTATTTAGAGATTTGCATTGAAGGGAGAATAGGAAAGGGGACGTGTAGAATTGGTAAGGAAGAAGGATTCAGATTTGTGAGAATTAGAAAGATGGAGAAGTGGGAAGGGGTGTGTACGGCTAAGGAAGAGAAGAGATTAGGGTTGCGGAGAGAAAAGAAAAGAGAGAGAAAGGGATTTCGATTAACAAGGGACGCTGGTAGCTGGGTTCAAGTTGAAGAGGAAGAAGAAGCAGAAGGGAAGAACATACTAGCATCATAATCAAACGAGCATAATCGGTAAGTTACATTTTCTGTATAATCCTTTTTGGAATCCCGGAAGTCTTTGATGCATGATCACATGTTTATTATTGATATCATGGAGTATGAATGTCCTTATGATTGATTTTCTATCCTTATATGTGTATTTGAATTGGTGTTATGAACTTGATAAAAAGCTAGATGATTTTCTAGATTTTGATCATGATGTGTATTTAAATCATTGATTAAAAGTATGTTTAATGATGTATTGGATGTTTATTCATGTTTTCGGAGTTGTACGCATTAATTTATGATGTTTGGAATGTATTTGAAAGTATAAGTTTGGATTTCGAGACTCACAAAAAAACCCAGAAAAATCTAGAAATCGCGCAAGTCGGCAAGCTTCGGTCCACCGACGCCTCTACCGACAAAGACACATTTATAGGCTTATTTTGCTATTCGGCAAGCTTCGGTCCACCGATGCCTCTGTCGATGACCCTGAGATTCACAAAGTCCTTCCGATCCATCGACCACCCCACCGACAAAGACTTGTTTTTAGTTTATTTTAGATGTTCGACAGGCTTCGGTCCACCGATGACCCTATCGAAGACCCAATACATATGCTGACCTGATTTCCAGAATAGTTTGACTTGAGTAACTGACCAATTGACTTATGACATGAATGTGGACAATAAATAATATGTATTGCATGAGATGATTATATTTGATTGTGCATGTATGCCATGGAAAGGAATCCTGTGATGGCTTACTAAGGATTATTCGTGTGTATGGCGCACGGATAGCTTCCGAAGGATGTTAGCAATAGAGATCCAATTGATTGTAGAAAGGATACTTGTGATGTTGTTCCAAGGATTATCCGTGTGTATGGGCACACGGGTAGCATCTGAAAAACCTTATTACCGGCAATCTTACTAGTTGTTTGATGGTTGAGTCCTGTCAACCGGGCAGTAACAGTTGAAAATATAGAAGTTGTTGTGGGTGATTGTATTTGGTAAAAAGACCTCCCTAGGTTAGATCCTTAAATGAATGGAAATAGCTTCGGGAATTGAGCCCGATAGGTTGCGAATCCTACAAAACCACGTTGTACACATGGGATAATTGATGTGGAGACATATTGATCGCAAGGTCTTGGACCAGAGTGTTGGTGGAGATTGTGGACTGGCTGATCACCAGATAGTGGAGTACTTTTTGTGCACATGTGATTGGCTTCGTGGAATTCTTATGCATTACGAACTTTATTGATATGATATGAATTGCATGACATGATTACTGCTACATGATTGCCTTGAAACTATGATGATGCATAATGTTTGGACTAACGTTGTTCCATGAGAATGGTTGTCGGAATTGTTTCTTACTGGGCATTCCAAGTTCACACAACTTATTTATGTTGCAGATCAATATGATTAACATTGACTTGATGCTATTTGGATTATTTATAGGTTTAATTCAATGGTTTAAATTTGATGTAATAGGGTAGTTGAGTAGCAATTATGGATTGTAGGCTCATCTAAAGCCAATCTTTGATTTATTTACTTTGTCTTCTGCATTCTGATTTGAAGTTATAAAAAAAGTTATTAGATTTTATTACTAGTTGTTGTTGTTAGCCACATTCCATGGTTGAGAACCCGAACGTCTAACCCCGTGATCCGTGCCACCCACCTAGGGATACAGGTATTGGGATCGAGGAGTGAAAAATTTCAAAAAGATTAACTAAATTGCTGAACTACGCCTTTCAAGCACGAAACGACTTCAATGGAATGAAATTCAAAGCTGCTCGTACGTTTAGAGCCCAAATAACAATCTGTCTGAAACCACAAACAAAAGCTAAAATCAAAATCGAAACTTCGAGAAACAAAGATGGGACAAACAAAAAAGATTCAGGGTTTGATAGTGTTTAGGCCAGAACCAAACCGCTTAAGACTGGCCAGGTCCCACAAGCCATTGAGACTGCAAGTGCTAAAGGGCGAGGAACTAAATGGGTATAGGCCCAACAGAGTAGCATAAGCCCAAAAAACCAGTTCACGCCCAATCTATCACCAAACCAGAACGTGTTACCAACAGGGAGTAATCGAGTGGGCCAGATGTCGGCAAAGGGAGGAAGATAGCTTCCCATTATCAACCAACTGCAAAGCGGTTGAAGTGAGAGATTATAAAATAGGATCGACTACGACTTAAAGAGGTCTCTGCAGCAAATCAACCTAACTGCTACAGTTTCGGCCTCACCTCGAATCATTAACGATCAGTGGTTTAGCCATTAGTCTTCTGCAAGGATCCTACTGCACCTACTTCGTCCCCTGAACCAATCGGCCACGGAGCAATCCCAGTTAGGAGAGTTAAGGAAGCCCTCTCATTACCCCTTTCATGCCAAGCTGTGCACCCATGAAGTAGACAAGTCACGTCCCACAATCGGAGCCCAAGGAATCGCCAGAGGTTTTTGTATATTCTTGTTTACTTTCATTTCTAGTACATCTGATTGGAAGGTTTGTCTTCTAGTTGTATGTTGTTTGTTTACTTCTTCACTTAGAATGTTTACCTTTTAAGTTTGTATGTTAACTTATGTTCTAGTGTTAATATAAAGTGTTTTTATCGCGTAAAATCAATTTCTCTAGATCATCCATTGATCCTTCATGATTGTGAACTATACAGTCGCCTGACGCACAATCATTCATACATCGACCGATTTATCATAGTAATCAACTTGTGCAGTTAGACTAACATAACCTGTCTTTTAGGTGAACTTGCAAAAGTTCTGGCACGCCCTCACCCCCTTCGGCCTCACGACCGAAAGAGGCACCCAGTTCGACCGGGAGCAAACGACCGACTGTCGGCGGTTTTTATCGCCCACATCTTTTGGCACGCCCGGTGGGACACGTCTGGTGAAGTGAAATGGCACCTAAAACTAGAACAGGTGGACGATCAGGCGAAGATGACCGTGAAGGAGTGCTACTCATCATCGACACTATCCAAGAGGAAGCACTAGAGAGCAATATAGTAGTAACCTAGACAATAGCCCAAGCTATTCCAAGTACAGAGGTAGGATCACCATCCACTTCATTTAATAATAGCATTTTGATGGCTCTACAAGCCATAAACCATACCTTGTTAAGGGTAGGCGCGGATCAAGGACACACTTATGCGTCCATCACAAAGGAATGCCTTTTGAGATGGAATCTCTGATCAGGAGAACACAATTCGGCCAGAGAAGGTGAAGGCTCGGCTAGGCGAAAGTTTAATGGAAACGGGATATTAAATCCCCTGGAATAACCCCCAGCCAAGACTAACGCGCCCAGGCCGGTTAGATCAGCAAATGACCGAAATGAGCCACTTGGCCATAGCGGCCAGGACTAGGTTGACCAAGCGTTTCCGAACATTGAGCTTCAGGTACCTGGACCAGCCCGGGGAATGGAAAGATATCAAGTGTATCTCTGGGCCAAGGAAACTGTGGCTAATATGCTGGCCAGAAAGCTATCTAGGTCATCATATCGTAAACCATATCCTTACTAGCTATATCGTAGATATGAGTTTCCCAGTGGATATAGAATCCCTGATTTTTCATTATTCTCAGTAGAGAATGGTCAATCAACCATTGAACACGTGGGCCGATTTACGGTACAGTGTGGAGAGCTATCACCAAGTGAATACCATAAATTGAGGCTATTCAGGAACTCCCTAACTGGCCAAGCATCACTTGGTACATAACTTTACCCCCCAACTCGGTCCAACAATGGGCCGAGATGGAAGAAAAATTCCATTCTCAGTTCTACTGAACAGAACCTGAAGTATTTATGGCCGATTTAGCCCGATTAAGGCAATTGCCAGATGAAACGGCAGATAGATACATAGGGCAATTCAAAAATGTAAGAAATAGATGTAGGATAGTGCTCCCGGAAACAAAATTTGGGAAACTAGCCCAAAATGGATTGGATATCGAGCTTCGCAAGAAGTTCGATGGAATGGAATTTGAAGACCTGTTCGAGTTATCAACCAAGGTAGCCAAGTATGAGTGAATTCTACAAGAAGAGATCCAAAGGAAAACGGAAATTATTGGAACTTATTTTCAACATCCCAATTTTGAGTTAGCATTGGCCAAAGCAATAGCTAGTAAACTCTTTACCTGTGCGGCACTAAAGAAAAAATTGGCTAGCATGCAAATAGAAGGGAAGAAAAGCTTCCCTAAAAAAGGGTGGAAATTCTCCTTTGACATATCTAAAGTGAACGAGATCTTCGACCACCTTCTAAAAGGTAAATTCATCAGATTACCACAGAGGCATAAGATGCCACCGGTCGATGATATCAAGAAAGGGGAATATTGTAAGTGGCACAGGCCACGCACTCATTCAATTACTAATTGTACTGTTTTCCGCTCTGTAGTACAGGACAATATCGATTAAGGTCTGCTTCAATTCCCGGAAAAAGGAAAGGAGGTAATGGAGATCGACACGGATCCGTTTCCAGCAAACTTTCCGGTCAACATGATCGGATCCAAACTTAGGAGTCTCCGAACGAAGGTAGATTTGGGGGCATGGAATAGTAATACTCACAGAGAAGAAACCACTAGCAAGGGCAGGTCGTTAACATTACATGGCCACCGTCTCGACGATCGATTGGTATTTCCGCCTGCCCGTCCAGATGTACAGGATGAAGGCTATAATACTCATAACATTTGCGATAGGTATGCGAAAATCAGTTATCGCCAACCATCATGCCCACCACCTCACCCTCACCGGCCATATTATTACCCAGGGCCACCTAAGAGTTGGCACCCAAGCAAGAACGACTGGTCCCACGACATCCACCCCCATTATGGTTAAGCCCTCAAGGGGCAGGAAGGACAGATGGACCAAGGTGGTTGACCCGAGGTTCGACCGACTCAGATACGAGATGACTCAGACTCAAAAAAGGCGATGGCAAAGAAAGCAGGCGGCATCTAAACAAATTTTGGTTGAACACACGAAGCAGAGAGGAATGATAGTAAGTATAAATGCTCGAGAAGAAAAAAAAAACTCGAACGATGGTACCAAAAAAAGTAGAGAAGCCGGTGGCACAGAAGAAAACAGAGGTATTTCCGGAACTTACTCTTATAGAGGAGGAGGATGATCTGCTTTTAGACCAACTCTTGGCGCAATTCCAGAAAGCCAACGTACTTGAGCAGCCTTCGATAAGTAATGATCAATGCTTGGATGAGATAGCTAGCAGCGAGGAGACTCAGACCATCCAGCTCGGATCCCTTCCCCCCAGTAAATATGAATTGTAACATGGTTTTCATGTTACCAAGGTCCTTTCAAGCTAAAGAGGAGTATGAGGAAGAGGACAAAGTTCAGGAAACTCCAGTGGATGCAATGATTGGTGCCCAAGAGAAGCGGAGCCCTGTCGGCCAAATGGAGGTAAGCTACGAAAATCACCAGCCTATAGTCAGGTTTGACGGCAAGGCTGATAAGGTGACCTTTGAGAAGCCATTGATAAGGATGGTCCAGAATTTACAACCGTTATACATTAATGAACACATGGATGGGATTCTCATTACCAGGGTCATGGTCGATAACGGAGTGGCCGTAAATATACAACCCAACAAGGTAATGAATATAGTGGGCAAGACCCTAACTGACTTCATCCCAACCGAAATAACGGTCACTAATTTCGCAGGAGAAAAATCAACCACGCAAGGAGTATTGCTGATAGAGTTGGAAATCGGCCGAAAGAAAGACCGCTTTCTTTGTGGTAGAATCTTCCTTAAGCTACAATGTGTTGTTGGGATGCGATTGGATTCCTTCAAATATGTGTATACCCTCCTCCCTTCATCAATTCCTAATCTTTTAGAATGAAGACAGGGTGGAAATTGTCAAGGCGGATGGACGGTCGTTTCTGGCCGATTCCAATTCGGTCGAAGTGTTGTTGTACGGAGGGGAGACAGGACCAGTTAAGTTCACAAAAAACAGGAAACAAGGGCGACCGACAGGAATCTCAATAACGGTCAACCACGATTCAAGTTAAGAGGAAGCCGGACTGACAGCGATTATTCCCTATCGGTCAAGTTAGGATTACAAGATTGAGGAAGTACCATAATGAATGAAGAAGAAAGAAAGAAAGAAAGGTGGGCCACAGTCAAGGCCACCATGCTACAACTAAAAGTTTATATAAACGAAAGGCAGCTAGGTGAAGGAGTTTCGGTTGCATCAACCGAATGTATCACGGAAGACGATTGGGACATAGACGAAGGATTTTCCATGCATGATTTCGAAGCATCCCGTGGTAAAATGGATGAAGTAAAGGCCGAACTACAAGACCCCTTGACAGAAGTAGAGTTAAGTAGTATGACCATCTATTGGCAAGTTTATGTAAGTAGTCTGCTCCCTGAGCAGTATAAATGCCAGTTGATAGAATTACTTGTTGAATTCCAAGATTGTTTCGCTTGGAACTATCATGAATTGCCTGGTTTAGACCGAAAATGGGTTGAACATTGGTTACCTTTGAAAACAGACAATAAACCCCATAAACAACCAGCTAGAAGAATGACGGCCAAAGTAACAAAACAAATAAAAGAAGAAATTGAAAGGCTGTTAAAAGCAGGTTTCATTCGACCGATTTGTTATGCCAAATGGGTTTCTAACGTGGTACCTGTCATGAAAAAGAATGGCAAAATTAGGGTATGCGTGGACTTTAGAAACCTCAACTTGGAAACCCCGAAGGATGAATACCCAATACCAATGGCTGACTTATTAGTAGATTGAGCGGCCAGACACCAGATATTGTCCTTTATGGATGGATACTCTGGTTACAACCAAATTAATATAGCGGCTGAGGATGTGGCAAAGACTACATTTCGAGGGCCGAGGGCAACATGCCTATATTGTTGGGTTATAATGCCACTCGGTCTGAAAAATGCTGGAGCCACGTACCAGAGGGCGATGAACAGTATTTTTCACGACATGATTGGCAAGAACATGGAGGTTTATATAGACGACATAGTAGTAAAATCGTCAGAAGTGGCTGAATACCTCAAGCACTTGAGAGCCTCGTTCAAAAGAATGTAGAAACACAAGTTGAAGGTGAACCCCCTCAAATGCGAATTTGGGGTATCAGTAGGAAACTTCTTGGGATTTTTAGTGCGCTAGAGGGGTATCAAGATAGACAAGAGCAAAGCGAAAGCTATCTCGGAAGCAAGCCCACCGAGTAACAAAAGGCAATTGCAAAGGTTCCTTGGCCAATCAATTTCCCAAGGAGATTCATTTCCAATTTGGCCGGAAAATTAATATCCTTTTCTCTGTTGTTACGATTGAAAGAAGAAGAAGAATACAGGTGGTAGGAACAACATCAACAGGCATTTGATGCCATTAAAGAATACTTGGTAAATCCGCCAGTACTGATATCCCCAAGGAAAGGAAGGCCGCTATAGCTTTACATAGCAGCGGCCAAGAAGTCCATTGGAATCCTGTTAGCACAAGAAAATGACCAGAAGCACGAGCAGGCCATATATTATCTGAGTAGATTCTTGTTATCGGTTGAACAAAGATACACGGCCATCAAAAGGTTGCGTTTAACGTTATACTACACAGCCATTACGTTGAGACATTACTTAATAGCTTCCATGGTTTTAGTAACTGCTCCAACGGACGTGATTAAGTACATGTTAAATAAACCATATCTGAGGGGAAGAAGGGGAAAATGGATTCTAGCATTATCAGAGTTCACATTCGTCTACATCCCACAAAAGGCATTAAAGGGCCAAGTGATAGCTGATTTTCTGGCCGATCACCCGTCAGGTGGTCTTATTGAAGGATTAGATGAAATGCATGAATCGAACATGGTGGGACTGGTGCCATGGACCTTAATTTTCCATGGGTCAAGGACGGAAACGGAAAGTGGAGCCGGTATAATTATTATACCCCCAGGAGGGGAAAAGCATGAATATGCGTTCCAGCTAGAATTAGCTTGCACTAATAATTAGGTCGAGTACGAAGCTGTAGTCGTAGGGATGGAAATCTTATTAGACATGGGTACGAAAGAGTTTTTCATCAAAGGGGACTCACAGCTGGTCATTAATCAGTTAGGGGGCAAGTACAAATGCCTAAGCTGGCTGCTTATGCCATTAAATGCAGTAGCTTACCAATTGATAGAAGAGTTCAATGACGTAGTTTTATCCCACTGCCCACGGCAGCAAATTAAGGAAGCCAATGAGATGGCTCAGATAGCGTCAGGATTAAGGAACATGGAAGGAATGACCGAAAGAACTATTTCGGCCCAAAAACGATCGCTGCCATTTGTCAAAAGGATGATTGAATCTTTGGACATTATGCACATCGAAGCGCAACCTGACGACTGGTTAACATTTATAGAATACTTAACAACTCCTAATCTAAGGAGCGATAAGAAGCTAAAGGTAACATCAAATAGGTATGTTACAACGGCAAGGAAATTTTACAGAAAATCCTAGACGGCATGCTACTTAGATGCCAAAGCCCACATGAGGCAATGTTGAACATGACAGAGGTACAGGAAAGGATATGTATGGCGCATCAAGATGGTATCAAGATGAGGTGGCTGATAAGGAGGCATGGTCATTACCGTAGACTTGCATACAATAGTGAAGCCATGGCCGTTCACGAGATGGGCTATGGACTTAATGGGCAAGATACACCCCCCATCATCAAGATTGCACGGATTCATTATCGTGGCCACAGATCATTTTAGCATTATTGAATTCATACAGGAACGAATTATCCACAGATTTCGAATTCCGAAGACAATAACACCGATCAAGGTTCGGTGTTTACAGGGGGGCAGGTGACCGAATTTGCAAAAAATATGAAATTAAGATCATTAATTCAACAACGCCTTACTATGCCCAAGTGAATGGCCAAGCTGAGTCTACCAACAAAGTGTTAAAAAATAACTTATGGAAGATGGTCGAAAATAGGCCAACATCTTGGCACAAAACCTTGCCAGAAGTATTATGGACCTGTCACACCACCTTTAAGACAGGAGCAAGGATTACCCCTTTCGTCTTAACATTCGGTCATGATGCCGTCATACCCTCAGAAATCACGGTTCCTTCAATGAGAACCATAATGCAGCATCAGATGCCACTGGAGGAATATACAGAAGCCATGATGATACGTCTAGAGGACCTAAACGAAACAAGACTTAAGGCGTTCGAGGAATTACAGGCTCAGAAGAGAATGGTGGCAAGGCCGTATAACAGGAGAGTCAAAAGCAAGTCCTTTGCTGAGGGTGACTTGGTTTGGAAAACCATATTACAAGTAGGTCGAAAAGACCACGATTATGAAAAATGGTCACCTACCTGGGAAGGACCATTCAGGATACAGAAGATTTTGAGAGGATGAGCATATACCATCCAGCCAAATACAAGATCGACCGAAGAAAAGACAATTAACGGTCAGTTTCTAAAAAAGTACTTCCCAACTATGTGGGAACCAAGAGAGGCATGAATAAAAGGGCTAAGCATGATTCAAAAGAAAAGAGAAAAACATGCAGAGTAAAGGATGGGTAGATAACATCCAAAAAAAAAGGGGTACAGAAACAAAAGAGAACAAGTCTAAAGTGGCCAAACTGGCCAAATTAAATGTCTAAAAAGTTGATAGAGCATGATCCTTAAGGGCATCAAACTTGGCAGATAAAGCCTCGGCCATATTGATCGCATGCTTCTTTTTGTTCAACCATTCGCTCCCCTTCTTCTTTATAGCCCGGACAGCCTCCACTTTTTGCGGTAGCTCAGCAGCGATCTTTTTTTGGGACAAAGCTATCACTTGTTTCGCAGCTTTCTTCGTAGCGATGACGTTGAGCAAATTTTCCTCCTCTTCGAGCAGACTTTTCTTTTCCTCGTCAATTTCGGCCAAACGTTGATGGCCTTGGGTAATCTCAAGATTAATAACTTCCATTTGTGTTGTTTTAGTGCCAAAGGAACCTCGCAGCTGAGTTACCTCCTGCAACTTCTCGGATAATTCTTGTAAAAAAGATTCTACTTCCTTCTCCTGAAGGCATGCTGACCGATACCCAAGAACCCATGTCCGAACTTCAACCAAAGCAGAAATGATGGAAGAATTGGCCATGTTTGACGACCGAAGCAGATCAAAATGTTCATGGAAAGCAAAAAGATGTTTGTCTTCACCAAATTTGGATAATCCTAACGAGAATAGTTTCTAGAGCTCTGACTTGGTTTTCTCTAAGGCCGTATACATGACCAATTCCAAAGAATGAGAAGTAAGAATTAAAGATGAAGAATCCTAAAGAAAGTCATCTACCGATTTAAGATCCGGAAATACAGGAAAAATAGAGTCAAGACTCTTGATAGGGGAAAAGCGAGTAGTAGTTTTAGAAGGAGGAAGAAACAACTCAGTAACACCATCATCATTAGAAGGCTCAACAACGGTCGTTTGAGTTTTTTCAGAAGAATCGCTAGTCACCTCCGTATCAATCCTTTCAAAGCCCTCGCCGCTTTCTGCCCAGTCAGGCAACCGCCCCACCAGTTGCTTCAATTTTTTATCCGAGCAAGAAATAAAAGGTGTTTCAAGCTGCCGGTTGT
>JAUPMG010029870.1:0-14734 GCA_031762675.1 Pachysandra terminalis | reverse complement strand
ATATATGTATGTATCTATCATGCTTTATCATTAAAGCACATACTTAATCTTCTACATAGAATCATAGATTTGAATATTTCTAAACCCAGGATTCCATATCCAACACCTTCAAACATGAAAACCCATATCTTAGAACACCACTCACTCATTCCCGTACCCATTGCATTCTATTGAATAAAGAAAACACATGATTTGCATACTTAAAAATCTGAACTGCAGTAACTCTTCTTCTTCTTCTAAGGTCTTTCCTCAGAGTTGTAGCACATTCAAACCTTTCTAACGTCTCCCAATTTCGTGGCCTCCCTCTCTCTAATGATGTTTAAATATAAAAAACATTCAAACCTTTCTAACCTCTCCCAATTTCGTGGCCTCCCTCTCTCTAATGATGTTTAAATATATAAAACCCAACTCATAACCCTAATCTCTTAGGATAATGATTGTAAACTAAGGTGCACTCCCACTAACTTACTAACTCTTACTTGCTAACTTATTTTAACCTACTAAGACTAATTCAACAAGCCTCAAACGAAATCTCCTTGGTTCTCGATCTCTTAGGTCCCACAAAAATTTCTAAATAACATACACATCCCATAATTTCATAAATTACAAAAAGTCCCAAATCTGCACTATTTATTGCAAAAAGGAATAAACATGCATTATTCAATTTAAATTCACCCAAGATAATTTATTTAAGCCTTAAATTATATTTAAATATTTATTAATTAATTGTAATCAATAATTAAATATCCGAACCTGTTTATTTATAGTTTTTCCCCTACAGGCCATTAATCACGTAATTAAGGATAAAACTCTTAAGATTAAATTTGAACCGCACCTAATTCAACTTAATTCCTTTAAATATTTAATTGTATTTTATCAAATTTATTTTCTAGGTCTGGGTCATTACAATCTAGGGGGTTTTCAACGTCCTAAAGGTGTGGCGGATACGAGAATGGGTATCATCGACGATCGAGCCGAACTTGGCAAGCCGATTTGCGGTTTGACAAAGTCAGGTGACAATGCGAAGACACAAGCTGAAGATGAATCCTTTAAAATGTGTGTTTGGTGTATCAACATGGAATTTCTTGGGATTTTTGGTACACCAAAGAGGGATTGAGATAGATAAAAACAAGGCAAAAGCTATCATAGATGCAAAATCACCGGTTAACAAAAAGCAATTGCAAAGATTCCTCGGCCAAATCAATTTTTTGAGGAGATTCATTCTAATTCGGCCGGTAAATTGGTATCTTTCTCTCCTTTGTTACGATTGAAAGAAAAAGAAGAGTTTCGGTGGGAGGAACAGCACCAAAAATCTTTTGATGCCATCAAGGAATATTTAGCAAAACCTCCAGTACTAATTCCTCCAAAGAAGGGAAAGCCATTAAAGCTTTACATATCATCGGCCCAAAAATCCATTGGAATCCTCTTAGCACAAGAAAATGACCCAAAATATTAGCGGGCGGTATACTATCTAAGCAGGTTTTTGTTGCCGGTTGAACAGAGGTACACGACCATTGAAATACTTTGCTTAATATTGTACTACACGACCATAAAGTTGAGGCATAACTTAATATCTTCTACAGTATTAGTAATTTCCCCAACGGACGTAATCAAATACATGCTAAGTAAACCGTATTTGAGAGGAAGAACAGGCAAATGAATCCTAGCATTATTAGAACTTACGTTTGTCTATATCCCTCAAAAAGCAATAAAAGGCCAAGCAGTAGCAGATTTCTTGGCCGACCATCCTTCTGGTGATCCTACTGTAGGATCCGTTATATTGTATGAAGCAAACATGGTAGGGCTACTTCCATGGACATTAGTCTTTGATGGATCAAGGACAGAAACGGCAAGCGGAGCAAGTATAATCCTTATAACCCCAAGAGGACAAAGACAGGAACATGCCTTCCAGTTGGAATTCCCTTGCACAAAAAACCAGGCCGAGTATGAGGCTCTGATAATAGGGATGAAAATCTTGTTGGAAATGGACACAAAAGCGGTATTAATCAGAGGAGACTCACAACTAGTGATCAACTAGCTATGGGACAAGTGTAAATGCCTAAGTCGGCAGCTCATGCCACTATATGATGTTGCTTGCCAATTGATGAAGGAATTTGATGATGTAATATTATCCCATTATCCACGACAACAAAATAAGGAGGACAACAAGATGGCTCAAATAGCATTAGGGTTAAGAATGGTAGAAGGGATGACCGAAAGGACTATTTCGGTCCATAAAAGGTCCTTGTCATCTATTAAAAGAAGGATGGAATCCTTAAAGATCATGGCAATTGAAGCACAGCCTGATGACTGGCGCACTCCACTCATGGAATACTTAAGGGCACCTAACTTGAGGAGTGACAAAAAGCTAAAACTTGTATCAAATAAGTATGTGATGATGGCCGGAGAACTATATAGGAAAAGTCCAGACGGGATGCTTTTGAGATGTTTGAATCCACACGAGGCTATATTAAGCATTGCAGAAGTACATGGAGGGATCTGAGAGGCCCACCAAGCTGGCATTGAGATGAGATGGCTAATAAGAAGGCATGGGAATTATTGGCCCACAATCTTCAAAGGTTGACTCAAATATGCCAAGGGATGTGAAAAATGCCAAAGACATGGCCCAATCCAAAGAGCACCAGCCGTAGACTTACACATGATAATAAAACGGTGGTCGTTTAGAGGATGGGCCATGGATCTCATAGGCAAGATATTTCCCCCATCATTAGGATCCCAAGGATTCATTATAGTGGCGATCGAATACTTCACCAAATAGGCTGAAGCAAAACCAATGAAAAATTTGGAGCAATCGGACATTATTGAATTCATTCAAAAGCAAATTATTCACCGTTTTGGGATCCCTGAAACAATAATGGCTGACCAAGGTTCAATTTTTACTGGGAGGCAAGTAACTAAGTTTGCGGAGGAATATGGGATTAAGATCATTAACTCAATTCCTTATTACGCTCAAGCAAATGACCAAGCCGAGTCCACTAACAAAGTATTGAAGAATATCTTGCGGACGATGATCACAGATAAGCCAAGATCATGGCACAAAACTCTGTCAGAAGCCTTTGGGCTTACTGCATAGCCTTCTAATTAGGTACTGGGAATACCCCTTTGTCCTTGACCTATGGTCATGATGCTATGATACCTTTAGAAATCACGGTCCTCTCAATGAGAACAGTCATGCAGTATCAAATGCCGCATGATAAATTTACTGAGGCTATGATAATAGAGTTAGAAGACCTGGATGAATCCAAGATCAAGGCATTTGAAAAGCTGCAAGCTCAAAAGAAGATGGTGGCAAGGTCATACAATAAAAAGGTCAAAGGAAAAGCCTTTGCTGAGGGAAATTTGGTTTGGAAAACCATATTGCCAGTCGGCCGTAAAGACCACCTATTTGGAAAATGGTCACCTACTTGGGAAGTTCCATTTAAGATCCAAAAAGTGTTGAAAGGTGGAGAATATAAAATTCAAGTGAATAATGAACCGACCGAAAAACAAAAATGATCAACGGGTGGTACTTAAAAAAACATTTCCAACAATGTGGGAGACAAGAGAGATGTAGATAAAAGGGCCAAAAAATGGCCCAAAAATAAAAATGGTCATCCAAGACCAAGATATGACTGATTAACAATAAAAAAAAAAATAAAAAAAAATAAAAAAAAACGTTTTAAATGGATCAGCTGGCCAACCAAGAATTATAAAGTAGTTCAACATGGAAGATTCTTAAGAAAATCAAATTTGGCTGTTAAAGCCACGACCAGTTCCACTGTGTTTTTTTTTCTTGCTCACCCATTCATTCTCTTTCTTCTTCACTACCCATACAACATCCATTTTCCTCGGTAGTTCATCTGCAATCCTCTTTTGAGCCAAGAATATGGCCCGTTGAGTGTCCTTTTCAGCAATAACGGTCGCAAGAAGCTCGACTTTCTCCTCATCTAGCTTTCTCCTCTCTTCATCGATCTCCTCCAAACATTTGTGAGCTTGAGCAACTTTCGGTTTCATGACCTCCATCTCTTTTGCTTTTCCCCCAAACGAATTCCTCAGGAGAGATATTTCCTCGATCCTGGAGGATAAATCTTTCAGTAAAGAATTCGCTTCACTTTCTTTGGATTGAGCTGACCGGAGACCCATGACCCAGGTGGGCACTTCCGCCAGAGTCTAAATAATGGAGGAATTAATCAAAATGTGATGACCGGAGCAAATTGAGACAGTTGTAAAAAGTAGAGAGCCATCCATCATCACTAAATTCAAATAAACTTAAAGAGAACAGTTTCTTAAGATCGGACTTAGCTTGTTCCAGAGCTGTGAACTTGGCTAGTTCAGAAACATGAGAGGTAAGGGCTAAGATGAAAGGATCTTGAAGAAGATCATCCACAGAATTCAAATACTCATCAAAATTCGCGGGTAGTGAAGGTGTGCAAACATCAGGGCTTTCTACAAGAGGAGACTCGACAGTCATGGCTAGAGCAGGAAGAGAAGGGTTCTCAAATACTTCCTCAATATTAAAAAGCTCGAAACTGACAGTCTTAGTCTTTTCAGACGATTCATCTGGTACCTCTCCTTCCTCGCTTCCAGAATCATCGCCGCTTTTCAGGTCTTCAGCCCAGTCAAGCTCACGCCTAGCAGTCTATTTTAATCGTTTTGGAGGAGGAGTAGACACCAGCATCTTCGATTGTCTTTTCTCAAAAGGGATGCCAATAACAAGATGTTCTTCAGAAAGATCAAGATAGAACCCGGATCTTTGGCACTAAAGCCTTTCCAGATTGACGCACGGACTGACGCGTCAGCTGAGGTTTAGGCTTCGGTTTTGATATCTTCTTAGACCGACGAAGGTTCAACATATTTTCTTCTTCCACGTCAGCTTCTTCAGTAGCAATACCGACCGACATATCATCTGAAGGCAAGGGCAAAGCCTTTGCTGAAAAAGACAAAAATGCATGAGGTATATGGCTAAGAATGCTGACAAAGCCAAAAATCAAAAAAAGATAAGTCAGAATATCAATCATAGACTCGGCCAATGGCAAGGCTAGAGTCACGCAGATGGATTGGGAAGTAGAACGGGCGAATATCCCACTAAAACTAATGGGGTCCAGCTGATCGGTGAAGGAAAAAAAAGTTCAGTCAATCCAATGGTCGAATTAGGGATTGATTGAGGATCAGGCAGTGGTGCGAAAAAGTTAGCCATGTTTGACTCAAAGACCCCAAAAGAATGTGACCCAGCTGAAATCCAGTCTTTTAGACATTGCTCATTATGAGCAGCCAATTTATCGGCCAATGCACGATCTATTTTATTTTTCCGAAGCTCAGGAAAGTTTGAAGGGTTCCATTTGAACCCGTAATAGTTCTCAAAAAGAATAACAGACATCATTGAAGAGAAATACCTGGCTTAATCTTTGAAGGTCGATCAGAACGAGTAGAGACAAAAGCCTTGCCCTTTCTCTTAGGGCTTTTCTTCTTAACAACAGGAGGTAAATCAATTGAAGGGGGAAGGGCTATTTCAGCCGGTGCACTCAACCAAGAGATGTAAATGGCTAGATCCGAAAGAAAAGCAGATCGAAAGTAAATGGACCACCAAGCGAGGAAAACAGGAGAAGATAACGGATGATTAGGGCACTGAGAGGTGGAAAATTCGGCAACAAAACTCTCGAAATATTGATTGACAAGATGAATTTCTTCCGACTGAGAGATGATGGTCCTGAGGTACGGTGGGCGATTCAAGGAAACTAGAGTAAGGGCAGGAATAACCTGAGCAAATCCAAACTGCTGAGACAACAAATTAGGAAGGTAAATCTCCACCCCACACTTTTGATTTCGGTCAGGAGTCCCTTCTTCTAGAGACCCAAAATGAAGGTCTCGGTAGACCAGATAGGAGGCCCAGATAGAGTTCCATCTAACAACGGCCGAAGGATCATTCGAACTTTTCAAAAAAAGTAAGATTGAGAAATTTTGAGGGCCGAACTTGACCGAAAAAAGGAAGGAAAATTGTATCTGTGCGGTCAACAGGAAGAGTAAAAAAAGAATTGGAAAGATTCAGCGAAGGAACAAGGTAGAATAGTAGCATTCAACCATCGTTGTCCATGAAAGAGCAAATTGGCAATATGAGACATGGTCGATGTGGCAAAAAACACAGGGAAATATTCCCAAACCCAAAATTGAAGGAGCCATAAAGGGCCGCTCACAGATGCAAGGTTCCAGCTGGAAAGACTAAAGAGACCACGGTAGAGCTGAGAGAGATAAAAGGGAGCCAAAGCAAGTTTACGGCTGCCAGCTAAGGCAACCGCTACACGAGTATATTCTTTGGTCAATTGACCAGAAGCAACACAAAGACTTCGACAGAGAAACATCAGTAAAAAAGAGCAGTGTTCTTGAGAATCAGGAGTAAAGGTCTTCTTCTTCTCTTTAACCATAAAAGTACCATACGCAACCCGAGCGTTGGAGTTGTCAAAAGAAAGATTAGATGAAGGTAGGTTGTGATCTACCGACTCTCCGGTTGGAGGCAAACCAGTAAGTGAACAAACATCAAGAATAGTTGGTCCCATAGAACCACATGGAAGGTGCAAGCAATTGGTGGAACGAGACCAAAAGCAAACTAAAACTGCGAGCATGGAGTGAGACTGAAGAGCTCGTAGAAGGAATACTGAATAAGTTCGAAAATACCTATAGATTTCTAGAGAGGGGCAAAAAATAGAGTCAGAAGATCAATCCAAGAGACCCACTCTGCGTTGGTTTTCGACCATGATCTTAAAGAGCGGCCGGCAGTCCACGTTTGACAATCAAGGAAAGAGGCATCAACAAGGAAGCTTTCTCCAAAATATCTATGGAAGACAGGTTGTAATACCCTAGCTAATGGAGGATTCATTTCAGGAAAGGGTGTCCCAATAGCCAAAGAATCCGCATAAGGAAAAATTATGCTTTGATCGGCCGAGGAAAGAGAAGAGGATTCAAGAGGAGTGCTCAACGCCATGACGCCATGAAAGAACAAAGGAACAGAAAAACAGAGCAACCAATAGAGAAAAGAAGGAAAGACAATGGATGAAGAAGATTACGTTGTTTTCGTTTCAAATATTTCAAGATTTGAAAACATTTGAAAAGATATGGAAAGACGGCAATGATGATCGCAGTTTTTCAAGGAAGGCTTATTGAGGATTCTCTTGTCAGTTCAAAATAACTTTTGAAAAGACAAGAGAAGGGGGGTAATGTTTAGGCCATAGCCAAACTGCCTAAAACACCGGTCAAATCCCAAGCCGCGCAGGTTGAATGATTAAGGATGAAATTGGCATTGGCCTAATGAGATAACGCAAGCCTATTAGGCTCGTGCGAGCCCAGTTTGTCGCTAAGGCAGAACGTGTTATGAGCATGAAGCGAGAAAGTGGGCCAGATGTCAGTAAAAGAAGGAAGAAGACTTCTCATTATCAACCAACCGCAAAACGGAATAGAATCAGCCAAAACGGAAAATTTTACACACCAAATCAATTCAACAGCTACACATAGCTTTATCCCTGATCCCCAGTGATCATTAGTTTTACTCTTAGCTTTCGCAAAGAACCTGCTGCACCTACTTCTTACCTTGACTAAGTGTCTCACAGAAGATCCCTCTACTTGGTAATGGAGGAATCCCAGTCGGGTGATTTTCGAAAACCCACTTGATAGCCTCTTGCATGTCGAACTGTGCACCCGTGAAGTAGGTTAATCACGTCCCACATCAGAGGCCAAGGACTTGCCGGAGGTATTTTGTATATTGTTTATTTTATTTCTTGTCTTTCCAAGTTAGAAGGTTTACCTTCTAAGTTGTATGCTAACTCTTTGTTCTAGTTATTTTATATAAAAGTTTTTTTGATGCGTAAAATTAGTTTCTTTGGCTCAGCAATTGATCCTTCGAGATTGGAAGCCACATAATCATCTGATTCACAATCGATCGTACATCGACCAATTTACCTTGATAATCAACTTACGCAGTTTTACTCACATTACCTGACTTTTAGGTGAACTTGTAAAAGTTCTGGCATGCTTGTAACCACTTCGGCCTCACAACCGAGAGTGAAACATCACTCACGAACCGACCGGGAAGCGAGGAGGTCTTGGTTACTTTTGGGACCAACAATATCAGTAACCAAGATGGAGTTACTTCAAGAGGATACATGTAAACTATTGCAAAAAGATGCTTTGGGGCATGGGAAAAGGATGGCTACGGAACCTGTTTTCGTAAGATGGGAGATCCTAGGTAAGCACTTCATAAAATCAAATTTTGATGGAGCTTGTTCAAGGGTAAATCAGGATGTTGCAATTGGAGGTTTATATAGAGACCATTTAAGAAGATTCTTGGGAGGGTATGTTGCCGGCATTGGCAAGGCAACAAACAACCAAGGGGAAGCAAGTGCCTTTTGGAAGGTTGAAATTGGCGAAAAGTCTAAAAGTTTGGCCATTAAAGGGGCCATTGAAGTAGACTCCAAGTTCATCATTCAGTCGTTTGGTAGTGTACCCACCCAAATACCTTCGCATGTGCTTAAAAAATTTTGAAGATCAGAAAGTTGGATCAAACCTTTGAAACTATAAGTTATTCACACGTGTTTTGAGAGGTTATGGGAAAGTCATTGAGGGTGTGCTTCACATTGCTTCTTCGGGTCCTATAAGTGATTCATGATTCCAAAAAGTGCTTCAAATAAATAAATAAGCGTTTAGTAAACCCAAGCGAAAAACAATTCCACAAGGATCGCTTCATCCAAACGTTGATTTTTCTGAAGCTACTATTTTCTAGTTCTGAAATCACGTTTGCGAGAATTTGTTTGACTGTGTTTGGATGCCAAGAAAATGTGAGAAAATCGGTTGAGAAAGAAAATAATGTGAAAAGAATCAGAAAAGAAAATGAAAATAACTTTCCTTATGCCGTTTGCATGTTGCAAGAAAATTGCATTAATATTAAGGAAAATCATGTAATTGTGCGTTTGGTTAGCAAGAAAATCATAATAAGCCTGAACATAATTATGTCAAACCGTCTTCGGTTTGGTTTTGGTTCGATTTTTAAATTTTGAGCTCCATTTTTGTTTTAAAATTATGAAATCAAATTAGACTGACTTGATTGGGTTGAGATAGATTTAAATCGATCCGATTCAGTTTGGTTTAGATTATAGAGGGCGACATTAAGCCCTATTCAACATTTCATTTATATTTTCTTTTACTTTTTTTAATTAATAAGACATTTTTTTAATTATATATATATGTGTGTGTGTGTGTGAATCCATATAAATGTAGATGTTTGGAAATGACAATGTTAGAAGACCAAAAAAGGATTCTCGTGATGCAAAATCCAACCAATTTTGCAAGAAAAAAAATTATCATTTTTTATCATTATCTTTATCAAGAAAGCAATGAGTCTCACTACTTTTTCATTTTCTTGCTATCCAAATGCATATGGGAAAGAGAAAAGTGCATTTTTTTTTCATTTATCATACTTTCTCGATATCCAAAACTTGAAAGTGCTTTTTTAATAAGTATTTACCAAACGTCTTTTATTCTTCTAAAATAATTTTTATAAAGCACTTCATAAGATTCAATTTTAAAGTAACGGCTTCTCTTTCCACGAAACAACTCCAAATACGCCGTAAGAACAGAAAGTAAACAAAAGCTTAAGGTAGGACCCACCTAATGGACCGTACATCTCATCTACCCAATAAGAGTTTTTGATATATTTATAACTCGGCACGTGCTAATACATTTTTATTCTTTTAAGGATAAATTACCCAAACTTCACTTATGGTTTAATTAAATTACAGGTACCTCCTCCATTTTTTTTAAATAACACTTACCTCCATTTTATATTTGTTTTTAATCATTCCACTACCCGTTGTCAAGTGCAAACCAAACCAAAGGCTTTAATTCGATTAATTAAATTTTATTAATTGGGACTGCTTTACCTTAATGAAGGTTGTTATTTTAAATAAAAATATTTTTATCTTTGTCAAAAAATATTAAATTTTAAACTTTACAAAGGGAAATAATAATTCAATATAATATAAAAGTAAAGTGTGTGAAATCTAAAAGTTTTTTATAAGGATAAAATGCTATTTATTTCAATAACCAACTTTAACGTATATAATCAATAGCCTTAGTCATCACTTAATAAAGAGAAGGTAAATGTTACAAACAACTAAATCTAAGGGAAATCGTGATATCCCAAAAATGTAAGGGCCAAAATATGAAATATGACTAAACCTAAAGGTAAGTTTATGTAATTTAGGTTTTTTAAATCTTAAACTGGGGAAGGACAGCTTTCTACTTCCGTCAAAATCAAATCCCCTATTAAATAGTGAATACCACCGACGCATATGGCAATATATTTATTTCGTTTAATAACCGAAAAACGATATTCTAGTTCTATTCAATTAACATTATACTTTATTTTTAATTGATTGGGGTATTCCATGGGCCTTACAAAAAGCATGTCTTTTAGTCATATTGATGCTTGTCAGTTGTCACTTGGGACAGTGTCTCCAAGGTTGATTGCTTTTATCATTTTATAATCTTCATCTCATGAGACATCAAAAGAACCACACAATCCACCTTCCATTATTTTTGTTAAATAATTTTTTTTTTATAAGAAATTAAAATATTTGACTAATGACTAGTTATAGATAAATGGCTTTTCAGGTATATTTTTTTATAGGCGAAAAACATGAAGGTTGCCCCAAATGCAGATTAGGGTACACCTTGTATTAAAGTGATGAAAGAACCATTTGAGGTGATGGACAATAATGAAAAAACAACCAATGTGTGGCTCAGTCGGTAGCAAGCTGGGCTCTAGTGTGCGTCTCCGGATGTAATGTAAGTCTAGAGTTCGAATTTCACTAAAAGCACTCGTAGCCAAGGGTTTATCTTGAATGCTTTTACCCCGAATATGGATTAAGACGACCAAAAAAAAAAAGACTAATAAAAGATTTGGCAATTTATTTGAATATATATATATATATATATAAGATCCAGTATCAATAGGGATAGAATAAATTGCAACCTTTATTATGAAATAGTTAAGATTGAAAATATTTTTTTAACTAATTTTTAATATATGGGTCGGGGTCTATGCTTATTGCCCAACTCTTCTTCCGTTGCTGGAGTGTCTCTAGAGCTATTTTTGCTTATAGGGTCTTTTTTAAAAAATAAATAAAAATAAAAATGAGAAGAAAAAAAAAAAAAAGCTCATACTTAATGATTGGAAGAAAAATGGCAATGGGCCGATTTTTCTTGGCAAGCCCCAACCCACGCCTATAGGAGTCTATCTTATTCAAACCGTTCATAATCTTATTTTGGTTAGGGATATATATTCAACTTTCATATATATTAAAAATAAAATAAAAATAGATTTTATATAAATTGTATAATATTCAACACATTTTTAAAAGTATATATAATTTAATATATAATAAATCATATATATATATATATATTTACTTTGAATAGCAATGGGGTTGGACCAAATCCAAAAAATTGATCATATCCTTGCTCATGTCTTACCAAACCCGCCCAACTAGAAGTAGGGTGGGTCGTGTTACAAATAGAACCCGCACTAGACTTGTCAAAGGGTCGGATTTGGTTATATCTGAATTTGATAACAAAATCTGAATATTCGAATCTGATTCGATATTCAACGGGATCATATATTACATGATTTAAATTCGAGTTCGATTAAAAACTCAATATCCTAATTAGATCTGGTCCATTTGATAAGAATTTGGCTCTTGCACTTTAGCTTTTTGTATTTTTGAATTTTAATATATTTATATTTAACTTATTTAATAATTTTTAAATAATTAAAAAATATGTACATTCAAGACTTCATAGCTTATATCGTGTGATTTTTATATTTTTAGGTCTTAATATTACTTTAATAATTAATAATAATCTAATAGTTAAACAATAAAGAGACAAATGATCTCTTTTAAGTAGACATGAGAAGAGTATATCCGTTTTTGTGCTTTTTATACACAAATAATAAATCATGTACCTTTTATATTTTTCGGTTTTTAAAAACTTGAATAATTAGTTGTTATTATATTTAGAAGTAAAATAATATTTGAAGATAATGAAATTTTTTTAAAATTTTCAGCCTCGTTATTAGGAAATGAACTACTATTTATAGTATTTAGGAGAAAGATAACGGTGGTTAGAAATTCATTAGACCATTTCTAACGGTGTTAAAATGCTAACCTAGGGTAAAATGGATTAATTACCCCAGTCTCTTAAGTGGACCAATGCATAGTCATATCATAAATTAAACATTTGCCATCGGAAACCATGACACCACATATAACTGATGACATGTCAAGAGGCTGGTGAACCTCACACCCCTCCATTCCTTTCATATCTAATTCCCCCTTGTATATCATGCTCATAACGCTGCGGTATGGGCGATGGTGATCAGCAGTATGAGTGTAGTCAAACTTGTTTTGGCCTTGGTGTAGCTGCTAATATTAGTTTTAGCACCCTCGAGGTTTTTGAACCTTGGTAATCTTGAAGTCATGTAATCTTTGATGTCATCGGAAAACTCTTTCCTACATTGTTGAGGTTTTCCTCAGAAAGAAGTATATGTTCATCAAGATGCAACTCTTTGGTAAATATGAGGTGCACCTCTATATCGACTGCACGTCGAGAGTGTCTGGTTTCCGCCATGGTGGTATATCGACTACCCATCGAGGGTATCCAGCCTCTGCCGTGGTGGTATATCGACTGTCCGTCGAAGGGATCCGGCTTCCGTCGTGGTGGTATATCGACTACCTGTAAAGGGGATCCGGCTTTCGCCGTGGTGGTATATCGACTACCTGTCGAGGGGGTCTGGCCTCCGCTGTGGTGGTACATCAACTACCCGTCGAGGGGATCCGACCTCCGCCATGGTGGTATTTTGACTGCCCGTCGAGGGGATCTGGCCTCCGCCATAGTGGTATATTAATTGGATAGCGTTATTGTTCATGTGATTTTCAAGGAATGTCTTTGTAGTGTTCATCTAATGGTTTGATCTCCCACAGTACCATTTTGGTGCGGTGAGTACTCCATGGTATCAACTTGGCAAATTGATCTCCCACGGTACCATCTTGGCACAGAGAGTACTTTGTGGCATCAACGTGGTGAATTGATCTCCCACGGTACCATCTTGGCGCGGAGAGTACTATGTGGCATAAACTTGACGAGTTGATCTCCCGCGGTACCCTCTTGACACGGTGGGTACTCCATGGCATTAATTTGACGAGGTGATCTCCCGCAGTACCATCTTGACGCAGTGGGTACTCTGTGGCATCAAGTTGACGAGTTGATCTCCCGCGGTACCATCTTGACACGGTGAGTGGATCTCCCACAGTGGGTACTTCGTTGCATCAACTTGATGAGTTGATCTCCCGCGATACCATTTTGACACGATAGGTACTCTGTGGCATAAACTTAATGAGTTGATCTCTCACGGTACCCTCTTGGTGCGAGTTGTGATGAGTGCAATACCAACAGGTGTCAGTTCTTCGTCAGGTTACTTGCCTTTGACATTTTTTATATCTACATTTAAGTCCCCTGACCGCGACGATAAATCCGAATTTAATGGCGCGAGCATATGCGAATTAATTTATATATATATATATATATATATATATATATATACACACACACACACATATGGCTAGTGGGGCATGAGAATCCCACTTCACTTCCCATTTCGAAATTCGGTGGGTATATATATATGTACACACACATATGGCTAGTGGGGCATGAGAATCCCACTTCACTTCCCATTTGGAAATTCGGTGGGTTGAGTGAATGTGAGAAAAGCTTTGGGGGAAAAGTTTAGAAGCACCCTTTACACCCCTAGTTAGGCCAAAACCCATCCTTCTTTTTTTTTTTTTTTTTTTTACTTTTTTTTACTCAATAAGCATTGTGGCGGTAAAACATGGAATCGCCTCACGTGCTCAATTTCTCGACGAATTGAGGTTCTTTCTCCATGGAGGCTATCCGCTCTCTGGAGGCTATCCGTGCTCAAGCTCTTAGTAGACCAATGTCTTCCCCTCACAGAGGCTCTTGAGAGGAGAAAAGTACGACGAATTGAGGTTCTTTCCCCATGCTAACGCTCTCTGGAGGCGATCCGTGCTCAAGCTCTTAACAGACCAATGTCTTCCCCTCACAGAGGCTCTTCAGAGGAGAAAAATAGGGACGACTCCTTTGCTCGGGGGGGTGGTGAAGATGAAAACGCCTTCCAGGCTCAAATGCTTGCCGGAGTGCAACTTTCTCTTCATTGAAGTTTTCGAGCAAGAGGAACCCGGAAAACGTCTTCCACGCTCCAACACTAACCAAATCACAATCTTTTTTACGTCGAAGCTTTCGAGTGAGAGGAACCCGGAAAATGTCTTACGCGCTCCGACGATTGGTAAGCTGAAATCTTCTTTGCATCAGTCAATGATTTTTTTTTAAAAGATTTTTTTTTTTTTTTTGCAAAATTGGAATGGATTGGAAACGAGTTAGTGATAGAAGAATGGTAAAGAAAAATTTTGGGAAAATTTTCTTCTCTCTGTTTTTTGTTTTGAAAGTTCTCTTATCTTTTTTTTTAGGTATTGTTCTCTTATCTTTTTTTTAGGTTTGTAATGAAGAGAGAAAAAGAGTGTTTAGATTCTCTTTGGCTGTTTTGGGTTGAGCTAGGGTTTTGTTGGGTGCTTGGAGATTTGAGAAGAAGGAAGGAGAGGAGAAGAAAAAGGAAAGC
>JAUPMG010029859.1:0-11902 GCA_031762675.1 Pachysandra terminalis | reverse complement strand
TTAGAATTTTTTTCTTCTTCTTTTGTCAATAAAATGTTTACAAACATTCACACATCACAAATTTTATTTTTTGATACGTTTTTTTTTTATCAAGAAAAGTTGTACAAACATTCACACATTAGAATTTTTTTCTTCTTCTTTTGTCAATAAAATGTTTACAAACATTCACACATCACAAATTTTATTTTTTGATACTTCTTTTTTATCATGAAAAGTTGTACAAACCTTCACATTTCAGAAAAACAAATTTCGATCACTAAAGTGTGTAAACATTAACACATCACAAATTGTTTTTTTTGATCAGTAAATTGTGTATTGACATTCAGACATGACAGATTTTTTGATCTGTAAAATGTATAAACATTCACATTTAACAAAATAATTATCAGTAAATTGTGTACAAACATTCAAATATCACAAATTTTATTTCTATGATCAATTTATTTTTGATCATTGAATTGTACGTGAACATTCGCATATCAAAATTATTTTTTTTGTATCAAATTTGTTTTTTGATCAGTAAAGTGTGTATAAACATTCCGCATCACAAATTTTATTTTTTTGATAATTGTTTTTTATCAGTAAAGTGTGTATAAATATTTACACATCATAATTTTTTTTTTTTTTAATCAGTAAAGTGTGTAAACATTCATATTTCATAAATGTTTTTTTGATAGGTAAAGTGTGTATAATCATTAGTACATCACAAGTTTTTTGATCAGTAAAGTGTGTATGAACATTCACATATCACAAATTTTTATTTTTTGATCAAATTTGCTTTTGAGCAATGTGTATAAACATTCACACATCACACATTTTATTTTTTTGATCAATTTTATTTTTTTTGATCAGTAAAGTGTGTATAAACATTCACACATCACAACTTATTTTTTAATTAGTAAAAACATTCACATCATAAATTTTACTTTTTTGATAAAATTATTTTTTGATCAGTAAAGTATATACAAACATTCACACATCACAAATGTTTTTTTTATCAGTAAAGTGTATAGAAACATTCACATTTTATAAAAAAAAAAATTGATTAGTAAAGTGTGTCTAAACATTCACATATCACAAATTTGCATTTTGATCAGTAAAGTGTATATAAACATTCACATATCACAAAATGTGTTTAGCAGTAAAATGTGTATAAACATTCGCACATCACAATATTATTCTATGAGTATAACATTCACATTTCAGGAAAAAAAATCATCAGTATAGTGTGTATAATAATTCACACATCAAATTTTTTTAACAGTAAAATGTGCTTAAATATTCAGTAGTCACAAATTTTGTTTTTTGATCAAATTTATTTTTGATCAGTAAAGTGTGTTTAAACATTCATACATTACAAATTGTATTTTTTATTAATCAAATTTGTTTTTTCGATAGTAAAGTATGTATAAACATTCACACAACACAAATTATTTTTTTGATCATTTTTTTTCCTGCTCAATAAAGTGTATAAACATTCACACATCATAAAAAAAAATCAACCAATAAAGAGTGTATAAACATTCATACATTCACAATTTTTTTATCAGTAGCGTGTGTCTAAACATCCACACATCACAATTTTTTGTTGATCAGTAAAGTATGTACAAACATTCACACATTACATATTTTATTTTTTTATCAATTTTTTAGGGAAAATTTCACTTTGGCCCCCCTCTAATATCTGACAATTACAGACAAATACCCTCTTGTTTCTGAAATCCCATTGTCCCCCCTCTGGTTCATTGTCAAGTCTCATATACCCCTACTAACGGAAACGTTAACAATGTTAGTTTTTCTTGTAAAAAGACAAAAAAAACCCTTGGTTTTAAACCTGGTTCAACACATGATTGGACCGAAACTAATGCCCTTTAATGAGGGCATTTAAATCGTGGGGTTAAAATTTTAGGAAATTTTTACACCCTTTTTACTCTTTTACTTCTTCTTCCCCATTGCTCTGTTAGGGCATCCGAATACTCAACCACCATTCGCTGCCGGCCATTCTTCGCTATCCATTCGTCGCCGGCCATTCGACACTGGTGAGAGAGGGTTTTTTCTTCTTTTTCTTTTTGAGTATACAAACAAAGTTTCTAACATTTATGGATCAAGAATAGCATTCCTCGTCGAAGTGAGAGAGAGAGAGAGAGAGAGAGAGAGATCAGTCAAGGTAAATTTCGAATTTGCAAATCCTGTAATATTCATTGTTGTGTTAATGTGTTTCTGTTTACTGTTAAGGGTTTTAAACTAATGCACGCCCCTTCTCTGTTTTTTTTTTAATTTATTTAAATTGGAGGATAAACTAGGAAAGTGTAGTAAATGTTATAGGGATAAGAATGAGTCTTCCATTAAGAAAGAAAACTGCAATTTTCTGCTAATTCGGAAGAGATTTGGCCTTGGATACTACTTTTTTTTTCTTCTTTTGTTATGGTTTTTGCTTGTTGTATGAAACTGATGGTGTTCCTGAGTTTGGTTCCTTGCACAGGTTAGAAGGTTGCCAGTTGGTGATGGAGTTTGGATAGCTCGGGGATAATCACTACAGAGATAAAAAAGGTTGACGATTTGCCCTCTTCAATCAGGGATAATCGCTACAGAGATCAAACATTAAGGCTTTTCGTATTAATTCTTATTCAATTTACTTAATGGTTTTCTTTTGGGTTGTACTGAAGTTCCCTGGATGGTGTCACCTAAACTTGAACTCTTGAGTCTTGACCCTTGATGGACGGAAAGAATTTGAACTCTAACAAAGAGAGCAACCAAGTGTTGGTTGTTGAGGTGTACTGAAGTTATTCACTGGTAGTGATGAGAATACCATCTATACTTCTGGTTGTAACAAGTTGGCAAAATCATTGACCTAGGAGTATTTTTGTTATTTAGAATGTTATGGTGGTATCCTTGATAATTTACAGTTTGTCTTCTTTAAAGTATGATGGAACTTGTTTACTTTTAATGCTACTAGATGCTTTGAGATGAACATCCATTTTTGAAGAATGCATGTAATGTTAAATCAAGCAGAAGATGTAGCCTTAAGTTTAGCCAATGTTACTACTAATTTTAATCTAACATTTGTTGAGCCTTGATGAAGCCTTTATTGGTTCATTGGAACTGAAACCTAGAGCAGATAGTCCTTAGATTCTACTTGATATGCCCAAAAAATTAGCACCTTCAGTAATAGATGCCTAGCTATACTATTAAGCTTTTAGATGTTCAAATCATAGCAAATATGCAGTCCAAGCATGTTGCATACTTGCAATATTCTTGATTATGTTCAGATCAAATATGGATTCCAAGCATGGTGTATACCTGTAATATTCTTGATTATAAATCTTAGATTAGCTTCACATGCATTTGGAAGAAATTCAAGAAATTGAAGATCACTGTCCATGTAGAATTGTATACCTTGGTTAGGGTGGTAATAGTCGTTCAATCAACTTGATTTCTTGATTATAAATCTCATATTTACACACATTTAATTCTTTTTTTTTTTGGATTTTAATGTGCATATTGCCTTCCAGCTGAAAAATGTCGTCGGAGCCTAGATTTACCTTGGTTGTGTACACCATGTTGGAGGAGTTGGCTATGTTGATAATATCGATGCCGATCGATATAGTTATCTTGATATGGTAGATGACGTACACAAAACAGCTAATATAGCGGAATATGAGCATGTGTTGATTAAATATGTGATCCCTAGTACTAGGGAGGCCAGAGAAGTGAAGACTAATAGGGATGTGTTGCAACTTTTGTTTCTTCACGAAGGAATTTCTGAATTACATATTTTTGTAAAAGTTGAAGGTTTGATATCTCAATTTACTCGGGATGTGGATTCATCATTGCAACTCAAAGAATTTGATGTTAGGGGTAATGAAGAGGAAGATGAAACATGAGACAATATTGAAGATCTTAGTGAAGATGAATGGGGGTTTGGGAGTGATGATGAAGATGCGTCTCGGGGAATATCAGTATCCTATAGTGATGATGTAAGTGAAGAAGAAAGCTGCAATAAAGACTTTGATGATTATTATTCGGATACTAATTATGATGATGAGTATGATAGTGAATTAGAACTTGTAAACCCTAAAAAGAATCCGAAAGAATTTGTTGTGGATGACAAACATGGGAAGATAGTATTGGAGAAAAGGGTTATTTCCCCCAGTCACACATTTTAGGGATGCTTTGCGTGACTATGTCATTCAAGAGGGGTTCGATATTATAAAACTTAAGAATGAGAATGCACGTGTGATAGCAAAGTACAATGGAGAGGCATGCAAGTGGCGTGTTCATGCATCACCAATGTATGATGGAGTAACTTTTGAAATAAATCTTATGAGAAGGAGCATACGTGTGACAAAGAATTCACAAGCCAACTCGACTTGGATTGCAAAAAAGCTAGGACATCGCTTTCGTAGTGACTGTAATATGAAGGTGTCTACTATCAGAACCGAGTTAAGAGAAACATATGGAGTTTAGCCAAGCAAGATGCAACGTTATAGGGCAAAGGAAAAAGATTTGGATGTTGTAGAAGGGAGTCATAGTGGGTCCTATGCCAAGTTAGCTACATATGCTGAAGTCATTAGACTAACCAATCTAGGTAGTCTAACAAAAATGCAGCTTCATAGGCCATCACTTGAGGTGGCTCCCATTTTCAAGAGACTGTTTCTGAGTTTTTCGGCAACGAAGACGGGGTTATTGGAAGGATGCAAACCCTTTATTGGACTAGACGAGTGTCATTTAAAAGGTCCATATGGTGGTGTCTTACTTTCAGCTATTGCACTAGATGAAAACAAGGACTGTTTCCCATTGCATTCAGTGTTGTTGAAAGTGAAACCAAGGATAGCTGGTTGTTCTTTCTATGCTACCTTCAGTTAAGTATTGGAATACTAAATGACAGACCATGGACGATTATGAGTGATTGTCAGAAGGTAAATTTGTTAATCTTTAGTCATATCATGTTTATGTAATTGATTATAATTTTTTAATAGTTTCTAACATAAATCTATATTTATATTAATTTTAGTGTGTTTTGGAGGCACTGGGAGAAATCATACCAGAAGTAAGCCATAGGTATTTTTATAGACACATATATAACAACTTCAAAGGGAAATTCCCAGGCTTACTTATGAAGAATCTTTTTCGGAGTTCAACCAATGCATACCAAGAGTGTGATTTTAACAAGAATGTGGATAGAATACAGAAGTTGTCAGTTGATGTTTAAGCTTATTTAAAGGCACTTCATGTATTTACATGGGCCAAGCATGCATTTGATCCTCGGTTGAAGAATGATCACTTAACAAACAATTTGTTAGAGAGCTTCAATAACTGGATTGGAGAGCTAAGGGATAAGATAATTCTTACCATGGTTGATACTATTAGAAGGAATTTGATGACAAAGCTCCAGGGAAGATGTCAAAGAGTAACTAGTTGGGCGACATCAGTAACTCCAAGGGTAAAAAATGCTTTGGATGGTTTGAATATTGTCTCTAGACGTTGCACTCTTTTATTTGCAGGTGGGGATGGATATGAGATTATGGATGGTTATCGTAGGCATGTGGTGAAACTAGATTCTAGATATTGCACTTGTCGAGAGTGGGATATTAGTGGCATCCCTTGTTGGCATACAATAGCTTGCATTTTGCATAGGAGGGACAGACCATAAGACTATTGTGACAGATGCTACTCAAAGGAGGTATACTTGAAGGCATATGGTCAAATGATTCATCCAATTCCTGACAAAAGCATGTGGTCGAATGTGGATCGTGATGAGATAAAATCACCTCCATTACGTCGCCTACCTAGAAGACCTAAGAAAAATAGGAGAAGGGATCCAGATGAACCCACTAGTGGGAGTCAATCCCGAAGAGCACCTATGTGATGTAGCAATTGTAAACAAGCTGGCCATAACAAGCGCGGTTGTCAAAGAGAACCTGTTAAAGGAAAGAAAAAAACCGATCCAGCTAGTGTGCCAACATGACTGCATGTAAGTGCTTACAATCATTTGATTTATGGTTGGCTTCACTTGTATTCTATACAATAAGAGTCAAAACATAAAACTTAGAAAGAGTAATTGTATTTTTATATTTATGGTTGGTTTACTCGTATCTCTTATACTAATGTTCAATGCTCCTTTGTTGTACAGAAGTCAAAGCATAAAAACTAGAGGTGCTGTTGTGTTGGAATTGCTGTTATGCTACTGTTGCTGTGGTTCATGAGTCTCTCCCACTAAAACAATTGGCTTGTTTTTGAGCACTTACACTAGATGTCTGATATAGTTACATATTTTCATGTTTGTTCTACTAAAACAATTAGCTTGTTTTTAGGCACTTAAACAAGATGTTTGATATCGTTATATATATATATATATATATATATATATATTCTCATGCCTGTTCTACTAAAACAATTAGCTTGTTCTACACTTTTTGTTCTTTTATATGTGGTTGTGGGGAGAGAAAAAAAGGAAACAAATTTTCTGTTATCCATGAGCCTGTGCAGGTACATTGTGAAATATTTTGTTATGCTGTGCTTGAGGTGTTGTGTGCCTCTGTACTAGAGGTGCTGCTGTGGTGCTATGTTGTAATGCTTCCATTATATCTTCCTTATATGCCATTTGGCTATTTTATTTTATCTTACTTTTGTTGTAGGTTCATCACATTTCTGCCATTACTCATATTCAACACTAGGCTCTTTTCTAGCTGCAGTAGGTGCTGATGGATGCTGAAATGCAATGTTGAGCTGTTAATATATATGATTTGTTGATGTTCATCCTTGCAGGCACAACAACAGTGGTGAACATGGGGGCTATTATACCCATGACGAAAGGGTATGGTCAGAACCTGAAGAATTCAAGCTTGAGAGGTTCTTGAAAGAGGAAGATGTGAGCATCATGCGGTCTGATCTTAGGCTAGCACCTTTTGGGTCTGGGAGGAGGGTTTGTCTTGGGAAGACAATGGGGTTGGCTACTGTTCAGCTCTGGTTGGCTCAAATGCTTCAAAGCTTCAAATGGGTTCCTACTAATAAGGGAGTGGACTTGTCTGAATGCCTGAAACTCTCACTTGCAACGAAGGATCTATTGATCTGCAGGGCTATTCCAAGACTTGTTTGAGTATGTTGAGAGCACATTAGCTGAAGGTAAGAGTTGAAATCAAGTTTAGAAAACTAGATCTTCATACTTACTGAATATCAGTAACTGATACTGGTGATGCTCAAACCGGTTAATGACCAAATTAACAATCAAATATTAATTGACCCGAGAGGTTTGAACAACAAAGGATTCGAATACTTGCTTTCACTGGCCTAAATCAGAGAAAGACCGTTCCAATGAAAGGTTTCCAATGATACAAAGAGGGAAAATGGTGAGATCAGTCAGGAATATTCAGAAAGACAACACATAACTTAACAGATTTCAAAAAGAGGATTTCTAAGACAAATGCAATGCAATTCTCAGAGAATGTCAAATGCTCAGAGATCCGATCCCCTTTCTGATGCCTCACCTCCTTTTATAGCCTCAGACTCGTTATTTTAACCGTTTGCAACGCTTAATGAACGGATTGACAACGTTTAATTGAACAAACGTTTTGATTTGAATATTCAATATTCAAAACGTTTGATTCAATATGCAATGTTTCAGTAAATGCTTTCAAAAAGTTTGGTTAAGTTAATGGATATAACGTTATAAAAGTGATGGTACGTTATTATTCTATATTGATTCAAGTCCTTTAATGCTACAAGATCTTCGAGAGTCTTGATAGGACTTATCTCTTTGGCCCTCCATTCCTGAAAGTCTAATGTTTATTTCCCCCTATGTTTTAAGTGAGTTACTTTGATTTCGAGTCATTAATATGATTATCCTGAAAGGTGTTTCAGAATTTCAATGATTTTGAGATAATAAATTGGTTATTTCGAGATGTTTTCTCGAAATACATAATGATGACTATTTCGAGATATAACTTCGAAATAGCATTATATTGTTAATTTCGAAATGATTCTCCCTGAATGGGCTTTCTTCAAAATATACTTTATGACCATATTCGAAATTCTAATTTTTACAGTCTGTATGTGTAATGACACAATTAACCTTCTACGTGTCAAAATATGATTGGATAAAATCAATTTCCAAATTGGCTCATCATCAATACTAGAACTGGTATTCAATTTTACATTCTCTGTATGTAGTAAAAACCAAGTATAATGAGAATTGTATGTGGTGATATGGACTACATGAATGAGAAATATTTCATCCAGCAATTATATCATGGCTAAGAAAATTTTAAACTCACTTTAAGAATGATTTACAGATTTCAAATATTGACTTTGTCAAGTCCTTCAAAAATGGTTAATCCAACTAGAAATTAGAATTAAGATTTAGGGCCCTAAGATTTAAATGTATGACTGTAGAATGAAGGGGGTGGAGGGGAGGACAGTAGGCTTATTGATCAAAGTCAATGTTTATCCAAATTTGATTTGATTAAAAGTTGGATCGGATCAGATCACACTTTATCAGATTTTTTACCAAATCCAATTGGTTTTGGGTCGGGTCAGATTCGAACAATTATTGGTTTTTTTTTAGTAAACCTATTTTTTAGAATCGGACCGAACTCTTATAAAATAAAATCAACCTATATCCAAAATTTATCCGATTATAACTAGATCGAATCGGATCATATCTTGTCGGATTATCAGATCGGGAATCCCTTACTGAATCCGCTATTTTCTGATCGGACTCAAATGGAACTCGGGTCATGATCCGATCCATTGATAGTCCTAATTAAACTCCTATAAATCCTCAGTATAATTCTTTTTTTTTTTCAAATTAAATAATCAATCTACAAAGAAAAACCAAATCCAACCGAATCCCTAAACACCAAATGTACTTCTTGTAAAAAAATAATTTAATCCCTTCTAAATCCTCATTCCTAAATCTATTTTATTTCCAGCCTTAATCTCCCCATAGCATATACCGAGAAAGATAGACTTACAGAGAAATCGAGAGAGAGATTTACGAAGACCGGATGTTGTCGATTAAGTTGAGAGGTTTAGCTTCAGCCTGGGACCGGATGTCGTCAAGCTTGAGGGCTTCCGTCGTGGAGTGTCATCGAGCTTTAGCCTAAGACCAGATGTTGCCTATTGAGTTGAGAAGGTGTCGTTGTCGAGCAAGGAAACCAATTGAGAAGGTGTCGTCGTCGTCGTCGAGCAAGGAAACCTAACTGTGAGTTGAGAGTTGAGAAAGTAAAAAAGGGCATTTTTGTCAATGCCGATTAGCTTTCATACAATGAAGGGTAATTTAGTCATTAAAAATAAATTTTAACTTACATCTTCAATGAACCGGATGGTTCTGTTAGTGAGGGGTATTTGAGACCTGACAGTGAACTAGAGGGGAGACATTGAGATTTCAGAAACAAGATGGTATCTGTCTGTAATTGTCAGATATTAGAGGGGTCAAAGTTAAATTTCCCCTTTTTTATTAGTAAAGTGTGTGTAAACATCACATTTTACAAAAATAACTTTATTAGTGAATTGTATATAAACATTCACACGTCAAATATTTTTTTATCAGTAAATTGGGTATAAACATTCACATTTCAAAAAAAGTTAATTTTTTTTAGAAAAGTGTGTATAAACATTCACACATCACAACTTTATTTTTATCAGTAATGTGTTTATAAAAATTCACATATTAGAAATTTTATTATTTTGATAAATAAGTGTATATAAACATTCACATTTTACAAAAACAAATATATTAGTAAAGTGTGTATAAACATTCGTACATCACAATATTTTTTGATTAGTAAAGTTTGTTTAAAATTAACACATCACAAACTTTATTTGTTCGATTATGAAGTTGTTTATAAACAGTCACACATCAGAAATTATTTTGAGATAATTAAAGTGTGCATAAACATCCACACATCACAATTTTTTTTATTAAATATTTTCTTATTAGTATAGTCTGTATAAATTATAATTTAATTTTTGATTAAATATTTTTGTAAAGAAACTCATATTTAAAAAAAAGGAGTGAAATTTATATAAAAATTCACACATCATAATTTATTTTGATCAATAAAGTGTGTACAAACGTTAACATACCCTAATTTGTTTTTTGACAAGTAAAGTGTGCAAAAACTTTCACACATAACAAATTTTATTTTATTTTATCATTAAATTTTGTTTTAACATTCACACATCATAATTTTTTTGATTTGTAAAGATTGTATAAATATTCACATTTAACGAAAAAAGATTTTGATCACTAGACTGTGTAAAAATTCACACATCACAAATCATTTTCCTTATCTGTAAATTGTGTATTAACATTCACACATCACAATTTTTTTTGACCAGTAAAGTGTGTATTGACATTCACAAATAACAATTTTTTTTTATGATTAAATTGTGTATAAACATTCACATTTCAAAAAAAAAAAAAAAATTATCAATAAATTGTGTATAAACATTCACACATCACAAATTTTATTTTTTTGACCAATTGTTTTTCCAGTAAAGTATGTATAAATATTTAAATTTTATAAAAAAAATTATCAGTAAAGCTTGTATGAACATCCACACATCAAAATATGTTTTTTTGATCAGTAATGTGTGTATAAAAATTCACAAACCACAAATTGTTTTTTTTTTGATCAATTTGTTTTTGATCAGTGAATTGTTTAAAAAACATTCACACATTATTAATATTATTTTTTTGAACAATTTTTTTTTTTATCAGTAAAGTGTGTATAAACATTCACACATAAATTTTTTTATTTGTTGATCAAATGTTTTTGATCAGTAAATTGTGTATGAATATTCAAACATCATACATTTTATTTTTTTGACAAATTATTTTTTGATTAGTAAAGTGTATGAACATTCACACATCATAAATTTTGTTTTTGTGAACAAATTATTTTTTGATCAATATAATGTGTATAAACATTCACACATCACAATTTTTTTTAATTTGTAATGTGTGTTTATACATTCACTTATCACATTTTGTTTTTCATCACTAAATTGTGTACAAACATTCACATCACAAATTTTATTTATTTTTGATCCAATTTTTTTATTAGTAAAATGTGTATAATAATAATAATAATAATAATAATAATAATAATAGTAATAATAATAATAATAATAATAATAATAATAATAATAATAATTAAACTAAAAGATTATTATGTTTCCACAATTAGTGCGGTAGTATATATTTTGACTTGGTCACTAGTGACAACCTTGGTTATTCAACCTTATTTTAAGAGACTAAATTTTAGCGATTATGTTTTTCTTGAAACAAAAAGTGAGAAAGAGAAAGAGGCAGACTTGTCTAAAGCGAGAACTTGAAGTCGTCAGACCCTACCTGCTTCACATATATGGCACACATCTGGTTTTTCTTCCATAAGACTTGTCCTGCTTACACCATTTCTCAAGCTAAAAGGACTTAGAAAAGGAAACATAGGATTATGTTTCGGAATATCCTATTCTTTTCTGGAGGGAGTGAAAATGAAATGCATTTAAGCACCTTTAATTGATTTGAAAAGGACTTGGTAAAGGAAACATAGGATTATGTTTCGGAATGTGAGAGGATAGTTTTGTACTTTTATTTTTTGGGCATATCTTGTTCTTAGATGTAACTGGTTACGTAAGAGATGAATGTAAGAGAAGGTCTTGGAATGACTACGTCCATACAAAGACATGGGAAAAGAAATCTGGAGAATGGGTGTAGTAGTTGTTGATTGAACACTTCTTCAAATTAACAAAATCATCTTAGATGACTTTGTTTATAAGTTAAATCTCAATAGCTCAGTCCATCGATCATCTATTCGACTTACCTATAAATAGACATCATTTGAAGGATGAAGCACTCAACCTTAAACCAAGCAACAACACTTGTAAGAAGAAACGA
>JAUPMG010029839.1:0-13535 GCA_031762675.1 Pachysandra terminalis | reverse complement strand
CCCCCCCCCCCCCCCCCCCCCGACAAATTTCTAAAATATTCAGGTGTGACCGTGTCAGTGGGCTCCATCGGTGGACCGGCACCTCCTCGATGGATCACTAGTTTGGTCGGTGGGCTCCTTTGGTACCCCGTTAGGTCCCCCGAGGAATCCTCTCCTTTCCCTATCGGTGGCCTCGCCGATGGACCAGCAATTCCCCGACAGAACCTCTCTGTACCTCCTATCGTTGGTGGGCTCAGCCGATGGACCGGTCGGCCACTAACAGTACATCACACTAAAGGCTGTCATCGGTGGGCTTCATCGGTGGACCGGTATACTCCCAATCTTCACCGGTGGGCTTGTCAGTGCATCGGCAAAGCATGCCGATGAACGCTTTGCGAATTTCTAGGTTTCTAATTCAACTCCAATTCAACTCATCTTCAAATACCAATCCACCAAAGGTCTGAAATCTATAATTAGACATTCTAAACCACTGATAACACATCAAAACACAATCAATTATGCATTTGAATCAAAGAACATCATCAAACCTAAAATTAACATCAAATTAGGCATCATTCATGATTCAAGCATATAATCTCTAACATAGCTCATGGATTCTCACATGAGAACAAAGAACAACATCAATCATACAATCCATCATAGGAACACTCCAAATCACAACAAATCGTAAGCACACAATGTACTTATCTCGTCGATACCTTTGACAAACGTTCTTGAGCTTTTAGTGATCAGAAATCTTCTTCTTGAGCTTGCCTTCTTCTCCTTGGCTTTGATCTTCTCTTCTTTCCACTTCTCTCTTCTCAGCAAAATAACATAAGAGTGATTAGGGTTTGCTTTAAGAAGCTAAAACCCTCCTAATCTCTCAAACAACTCTGTGCCCTTAGATCTAAACCATCCTTAAGGGAAGAGAACAAAACCCTAGAATCAAGCTTAAGTGAGGGAAAGATACAATGTGTGCACATACAATCAACTTAAGTGTTCTAACAAATAAATGAAGGTTAAAGTAATTAACTTATAACTCCCTATATTATCGGAAATTACGAACAATCCCAAAACACAAACAAAAATTCTAGTCGGTACATAACACCTCAAGCATCTCTTATATACTATGGATATTCCCATGGAGCATGGTAACCAACAATGTTACACAACAATACCCACTTGCTGAAATACACAATCAATCATAACATCACTATGTCCTTCCATACTATATCCATAAATTCCTCATCAAGGAATCAAAGTGTCAAGTCAAAAACTCATTGGATTCTAGCAAAGTCACATTGCTCAAGTTTTATGAAATCAGTCAATACATGAGTTACATATGCAAAATCTTATACAAGAGCACCATCAATGAAACATGAATGATAAGAGATTAAAATCACAATGTACACATGCCTCCAATGTAATAAGTCTAACAACCAAGTCCATGCATGTAATCCAAAGAAAGGCATAATCCTAAGCATAAGCATTGCTATATTAAATACTTATCCAATCAATCACATACCTCATATTCCATCTAACACACTTAAAAGCTTATGCAAAATTTCATTAACATTGGACACACTTTCCAATTTTTGGTATGTCGAACCCCTTACCAAAGATATGCCAAAGGGTTTCGACAGACCTTCGGTATGCCGAAGCAAGTTCGGTAGACCGACTCGAGTCATAAACTTTTTCACACAGAGACTCCAGTACGCTGAAAGATGTACCAAAGCTACCCAAAGATTTCAGCAAGCCCTTCGGTGTGCCATTTAGAATGCCCGAGGGCAAAATCGTAATTTATAGATTTCACAATTTTTCACATTTTTAAAGGTATTGCACTATATAAGTGTTTGAATACTTAGAACATGATTAAATACAGGAAATTTAATGATCAAATGTCAAATAATACATCAATTTATAATCAAATCAATAACAAAATACATTATCCTCTCAAAATCACATATAACACATTAGGTCAACTTTTGCAGAATTTAGGTAAATACACACCAAAACACAAATTTGTATATATGTATTTATATCATCCACTATATAATAGTATTACGCACAAAGCCCAATACTCTATATACAACAGTTCACCATTATAACACATATTTAACCTTCTACATTGATTCATAGTCTAGAATACTTCTAAACATATGATTCAATTCAAAACATTCAAACATGAAATCCCAGAACCTAAAACACATCTTACCAATCTCTATTCCCATTGAATCCTATTTGAAATTAAGGAAAACTCATGGTTTATGTATTTGCTTGAAATCCTGAACAGTAGTTGAACATTTTCTTCTATCTTCTTCTACTTTGATCTTCGATCTCCCAAGGGAAATATAGCACACACAAACCACTTTGATTTTCAATATCCCAAGGGAAATATAGCACACACAAACCTCACAAGGCTCTCAATATTTAGTGGTCCTCTCTCCCTTAATGATTATGATGTTTAAATAGATTAAAACCTAGATCAAAACCCAAACCAAATTGGATTAGAATTAGTAGATCAATGGTGCAACTCCCACTAACCTACTAACACCATTCAAACTCACCTTAACCATCTAAGTCTATGTCAAATGGGTCAAACGAAACTACTTATGTTCTTGAGTTCACTTGGATCAACCCAAGGCCCACAACAAGTATCTAAAATAACATAACTACCTCATGTTAATAGAAATTACACAAAAACCTCAAATCTGTACTACTCTTAACAAAGAAGATTTAAACATGCATTTTTCAATTGAACTTAATTTAAAACAATTTATTTAAGTTCATAATTATATTTTTATGATTATTAATTACTTTTAAATCAATAATTAATTAGTTCTAAATTTATTTATTTACAATTTTACCCCAAAGGCTATCCAAACAATTAAAAACAAAACACTTAAAATTAAATCTGAACCAATCATAATTCAATTTATTTTGTTTAAATAATTAATTATCATTTATTAAATTGATTTTCTAAACTAGATTCATTACAGTTCTCTCTCGTCTTCTTCTTCTTCTTTTTTCACAATCAACAACATAATATATCAAATCGAATCAATCGACCATATGCTGCATCTTCCGAATGAGATTATACTTCTAAGATATGGAATTGCTCACGATTCCTAAAACACCATCGGTAACAGTGATAGTAATGTTATCACTTGAAAGAGATGGATTTTTTTTTCATTGGTGATTGGAGGCATGAACTGTGCAGTGGGATTTACCAAACACTTTTTATCAGCACTTTCCAATGGGAATATGGGATGCCAAGCAGAAGGCTAAAAGATCAATGGTAACTCAAGCAAAGGCTAGTTAAGATTGAATAGAAGCACAGGTTGTTGTGTGGGCTGAAACATACTATGACAACCAAAATGACATGAACAAATAGATCAGGAAAACCCATCAGAATAAGGTTTAGAAAAGAACATGTACTGGTTGAATAGTCAATGACTCAATGGTACTACTGGTAACGATATGTTTGCTCAACTGATTACCCCCTGTTCGTAGATGACAAGAATTGGAATTGGATTATCGAAAGAGATTAAAACTAATGAAACGTATTCAGACCAAATTGTCTCACGATCAATCAACACCTTGACGTCTCTGATGGAAAAACTTAAAAAGGTAATATTAGATGGTCCTACGAGCATCTAGGGGATGCCTTGCATTTCTGTCAAAATATTTAGAATAATGGCACAACTAAAGAGATGACTTTAGATGAGAAAGGTTTTAAGCGTGGTAAGAAGTGCCAGCCGTCGGTAGCGACAATGAAAAATTGGAAGATAAGTCAGATCAGTAGGAAGTGATCGACCCGTTCTGATTCCATGAAGACAAATATAGTCTATGTATAATGTCTCAGTAATTACAAGAGAACCCGTTAGGAATTTAAATAGAAAACCTAAATTAACCTAATCTAATCTTGATAAATATATATATATATATATATATATATATAAATAGATCCACATCTCTCGTGTATGAGATACACATAATATTGTGTCTCACATGTACCAAACTTCGGTGACCTTTCTTCTAATATATCTCTATACTTTTGAGTTTAATGTGTATTCCCTTCCCCATTCTCTCTCTCTCTCTCTCTCTCTCTCTCTCTCTCTCTCCAACTATAGTCGACTTTAACAATGTTAAAGAATACTGCTCATTCTATCGCTTAATCTAGAATATTGTAGAATTCTACTACTCCTAAAAGCAAAAAGAAAAATTTTTGGTAATCATTTTTTTCCCCTTACGTTTGTCCTTATATTTAGTAATTAATTATTAATTATCTTTTTCTGTCATATAACTCGAGTTTTAGAATAATGGATCTCCATTATAGTCTTGAACCGTTACTTATTGGATATGATTTATACCCATGTTAGCCTTTCAAGAGTTTTAGAATAGTGGATCTCCATTATAGTCTTTAACCATTACTTATTGGCTATGATTTATAGCTATATATTTTTGTCTAAAGAGTTTTAGAATAATGGATCTCTTCATTATAATAGCTTTTAGCCGTTACTTTTTGAATAATGGATCTCAAAGGTTTCTTATCTTCAATTAAATCTGTTTAATTTCAATAAATTCTTCTCTAAACCGTTATGTTCTCAAAGGTCTCTTTGTTATCCTTACATTATTATAATTGACTATAAAAGGTTCAGGTAAATCAAAATTTCACACAATTCCTTGGCCGATCAATTCGATTAGATTTCGTCAATCACCATCGGTTAGTCTCAACAGACTATTTTGCATTTGTTTTGATTTGGATTAGATCACACATACATTCATAATAATCAGAGGTGATGTTTTTTTTTAATTTAAATTTAAATTGTTTTTCTATATCTATATAAAGCATCTAAGTGCCGTATATACATATTTAACCTATTCTATTTGATTGACCTCCTCTTTCTTATTTTTGTACAAAAGATACGATTAATCAACTATTTTTTTTTTGTTTTTGGTGCAGAATATGTTAATTGACTATCGTTCCAAATTTAATTTGAGTGTGTGTGAACAGGCAGGCATGTGTATGGATATCTTACAAATTAGAAAATATATATCATCACAATTGGAGTAACATGTTTATTCTTTTGTTTGTTCCTTTATTTTCAAAAATAATACCAAGCTGACATTTATCTGCTTAGAATGCTCTGTCCTTGAATTTAGTACTCTTGTCGTCGCCGCCACTGCTGTTAGTCTTCTTGGGTCTGTACTCCTTGGACATGATCTCTACGTTGTTATTAGGCGATATCCAGAATCATCTGTTTCAGCAGTAGCAGATGGGCCAAGGTCTATGAACTGTCTAGGCACCATCAATCCACCTGCACCCACTTCATGTTTCTTCTCTTCCTGCTGCTTGCCTTCAATCATTTGAATATATCTGGAAGCAGAAATGTATTGGGATTTTACATTATAATCTTAAGTATTTAGGAATAGTTTTACTTGAATCATCAAATTTGTGTGATCTGCAAAACAAACAATTAACACTATCAATAAAATGAATATATTTTGTAATGAATTGGCAATGAAGTTCAATGTTATTTTGTTTTCATCCTTAAATTCTGAAATCTAGATAAGTTGGACTTTGAAACACCAATCTACAATGTAAATCTTGATAGCTTGGGAAGTGCTTCTACCTCTTTATATGAGGAAACAAATATGACCTAATTTTATTAGGATTTATTTATGAATTTCTACTTCGTTGTTTGTGCTACTACTGTTTGCTATGTGAACATGACTGAAGCTAAAAATCATATGTAGATAAATTCCTGTTGTTATTGGTACAACTTAAGAAAAATTTAGAAAATCATAGTTGGACCTCATGTGAGCTAGCATGAATGTATCTATTGTCTTTCATATGCCATTGGGATTATCATTCATGTTAATTATTTTTCATATGTGCACAAAGAAAATTATGAAATCCATATTGAATCTAATTAAGTAGATTATATATTAGGCAAATAGTTTAAAGTACTTTCCTAAAAATTATAAATATTAATTATTAAAATATTCATTCAAGCAAATACTTTAAGTATTTGCCTAAATGATAATTTAAAATATATGTGAAGGAGATATGAATGTAATTTGAATTTCATGAAACATAATGAATATTTATGAGATTTGGAATTTCATATGAGAAAAAGTTTATCCTGCTTTTAATTACAATTTTGTATTTTGGATTTATTTTTTTTTTATGTTTAAGGAGCATAGAGAATGAGCAATTGATAGGAAATAAATGGTCATCTAATAAACAATCCATATCAAGTGTCATTAAATAAGGTAAATATGTATATATTAGAGAAAATGTTCTTTATATTCTACGTACTAATATAATTTTTAGTTCTAATCCTATTTTTTCCCTTTGTATAGGTACACGCATTTGCCCAGCAAATGCTAAACCCATTAGATATATATAATTATGTATACAAGAAACGAGAAAGTGTTTAAATTGAGGTTGTCAATTACGAGTCTTCTTGATGTCTAGGGACAAGCAATACATATGTACAGATTATATCTTCCGATTTCTGCAGAAAAGGGAGATGTTTGGACTCATGAAATGTAATGAATCTATATGACATTTGGAATTTCATATTAGAAAAACGTTATCCTGTTTTTAGTTCCAATTTTGTTTTTTGGATTTATTATTTTCTTATGTGAAGTTTTTACTAATCAGTTCCATAATTGGTATTTATGTGTAATTGGTAGACACAAGCATGTAGTAGCAAGCTCATCATATGTTCACTTCAAGACCCAAATCATACCCGATTATTGATATTTTTCACAAAGTTAGAACAAAAACATATTATTCGGGAACTGGTATTCTGGGTATCTGGTATCCGGAAGCAGCAACAGAGTTGAGAATCATTGAAATGATAGAATTTAACGAAGTTAACCCTTGGATTAACAAGATAAATATCAGAATAATTGCAACAATAATAGGAAAAATCCCATCCAAGACTAATCGGGGTTGCCATTATCAATGATAAAACACATAACCAGATGTCACATTCCCCTTCTCACGACCCCCTAGATACGAACATATCCCGAGCTACTTCAGTCGGGTTGGAATGAACTAAAGTACCTTATTGAGGTCCATTACATAAAAATAATGTTTTGAAATCTAGCCCAACTCGGCTGGTTTAATTGGTTAAATCTGTACCCAGTTGCATAAGCGAGCCAGCCAGCTGGTTGGGGTTTTAACCCGTTAAAATTTGAAAACCAGTGAAACCCATTGGTGGAACCAATTAAATCTTTGACCCTACCAGTTCGAACAAGTTATATCTAACCGGATCATTGCATACATAAAAAGGTTAGAGATATTAGAGTTTTTATCAATATATTATACTAGCAAATTTTTTATTTAGTATCGTTAATTGTTTATTTATTTTTCTTCCATTCACTTTTATATCCATACCATAGCATGAGGTACATGTAATAGCATTATATGCTTTGGTTGGTACCTGTGATACCATTATATATGCCACGCCAGAATAGTAACTAGAAAGTACATGTGATATCAATTCAATAGGTTGATCCAGGTTTACCCATCAGTTGGACTGGTTTGACACAAACAAGCCCTTACTGGGCTAACACTTGGACCAGGTATTAAAACACTGCATAAAACATGTGTTAGAAAATGATAAAACACAACTTCATTCACCGACATCCCATAATCTGTTATCATCACTATATTAAGGAGCAATAATGTTGAAATTCAATTCAATCTGTAGTTGTATCAAGGTAATATAGATTGCTACTCACTAAAGAGGGCATGAAAAGAAGAAAAAAGGGTTTGATGTATGGTTGAATACAAGGAGTGCCGAGAGTTGAACTAAGGCACCAGAATTATCTCGCTAGAAAGCCCAAAATTGAATTTAATATGAGAGGATCATATCAACAACAATCTGCTGCTGCTACACTCAATTATGTAATGAAAACTGGAACGCGGAATTGCTTCGATCCCAAAGCAGAAATAGGATAACTACATAGACCCAACTACATACACTGCACAAAATATGATGCTAGCAAAAAGAATGAAAAAGGAGAGGGATTTATTCACAATACAAAAAAGTAGATAAAAGAATATATTTAAGGAAAAAGGTGGTGACCAAACTTTACTCACAAAAAATGAAATTTTAGATCTTTCTAGAATAGGTCATAATTAATCTTTAGCTAGCTTAAAAAAGGAAATGAGTCAAAGAATGGAGATGAAATCTAATTATTTTAGTGATAATACTAAACAAAGGAGAAATGATATGTACAACATAACTCCAAGTGACCATAAATCAGCAGTGTGGTTGTATGTACATACAGGATAACTCCAAATGACCATAAATCAGCAATGTAGTTGTACGGTTGTTCCCTCACAATTTCTGGACCATGTACAAAGGAGTACCTGACGAAATAAATAAATAAATAAATAAATAAATAAATAGAAGGTAGAGTAGTGGCATCAAGACATCAAGATTGGACCAATGAACTGTTTAAGAGAGATTTCTGAGGCATTTTGAAGACACTCAGAAACAGGATCCAAGGGAAATACAGAGTTGATACAAAAAGAGTTTCCAACACCAAAGTAAATAAAGATGCCTAAACATTACATACATACATGAGCTAAGAAATGATTCATAAGGATGATTTAAGGAAAATGAATGGGGATAGAAAAGGCATATAGGTTGAGTGGTGTCTTGAACATACTCCCATTAAGCATGTTAAGCTTAGGATTTTACCAACCTAGCTGTCCAGCATCTTCAACTTATATCGGTATCATTAAAGACATTCCTACTCTTCATAAGCCCCTTGCTTCTTAGCAAATCCACATTTATAAAGAGCTGTGAAATAAACATTACATACATACATGAGCTAAGAAATGATTTATAAGGATGATTTAAGGAAAATGAAAGGGGATAGAAAAGGCATATAGGTTGAGTGGCGTCTTGAACATACTACCATTAAGCATGTTAAGCTTAGGATTTTACCAACCTAGCTGTCCAGCATCTTCAACTTATATCGGGCTTAGGATTTTACCAACCTAGCTGTCCAGCATCTTCAACTTATATCGGTATCATTAAAGACATTGCCATCCTACTCTTCATAAGTCCCTTGGTTCTTAGCAAATCCACATTTATAAAGAGATGTGAAATAAACAGTACATACATACATGAGCTAAGAAATGATTCATAAGGATGATTTAAGGAAAATGATTTAAGTTGTATGAGTTTAAACCTTACCTCATTAAATGATTATGGGTAGATACATGATTAATTACCAGTCATTAAATTATTATAATGATTTAATAATCAATTATAACTGAATTTTGTAATTTAATATTTCATGACAGAATTATAAATTTGGAATGCAACAGTTGCACAATTAAATTCATAAGTGTATATAATCATGCATTTAACTCATAAATGAAAAGAAAACTTTGAGGGGATACGGTGAAGTCTTTATCTTCTCATGATCTTCTAATTAAATGTTATAACTGAACTATGTAATTGAATATTATCAAATTTATTGTTTGAAATTATTCTTACCATTTTTGATTGACTCCTCATCTTCAAAATAAAAACAGTTACTTACTTGTGGCTATAAAATGATTTACCACTCAATGAAAACAAATTTATTCTTGTTTCAGTCGGCTTTATTTGAATTGGATTACATTTGCATTTCCAGGTGAGTTCTTTATCTAATCTGTATGTGTATCTCAATATTTTTAAGTTGTATGAGTTTAAAACTTACCCCATTATATATACAACCAAAACTTCTAATATATTTCTCTTTTTTCAAAAAACTACAATAATCATTACTATTGGAGAAAACCACTTGGAGCAGGTCACTGATGAAAGGGAGTGAAGCTTTCTTCATTTTTTTTTAATTTTTTGATAGATGAATGATAATGCTCTGCTTTCTTGTTCTCATTGTCTTTTGATAGTTCTTTTGTTCTTGTCTTCCTGAAAATGGAATATCCTAGATACCATATCTAATTATTTGCTTAGGACCCAAAAAACATGGAAAGAGTAACCTGGAACAAAAGCCTGAATTCATTTAATGCATAACTGAAAACAAGATATGGCTTAAACCTTATTCAACATGGATTGCATGGAAAGAGACATAGAATACAATAAAATAAAAGAGAAACAGAAATTATCTTGTATTGTGAGGCAAGAAGGAAACTTGATATGGTTTTCAAATCTCTGGTGTCATTCACTCACTCTTGTTCAATATTTTTTTCCCGGCGAAGGGATTTTTGTATACCACCAAACATATTTTTTCTACACAGATATTTTAAAAAGAGAAGTTTTCATCGAGCTGATTTCTCTCAATCTCCGTATATATTAAGAGAGTGAAAAGCACGTATGTGTACCACCAAGTGACTATGTACATTGAACTTGTTTGATGATGAGTTTTGGGATTGTGATACTGCAAGTTGGTGTCATGGAAGTAAAAGAGTCATCTCCTTATAACTAATCTTTGTTAATAGTGATGAAACCTTGTGCATGCCCTTTCCTTTTCAGGTCGCACTGACCTGAACATGTAGAATTTTTGGTTTTTTATTTATTTAAAAGTAAAGATAGGAATAAGTTGAATAACGTCAGACCTAACCCCATTTAGTAAACTTCCTTGTTTCAGTCGGCTATATTTGGATTGGATTACATTTGCATTTTCAGGTGAGTTCTTTATCTAATCTGTATATTTCTTGTTTAATTAAATAATCATGTAATATCTGATGAAACTTACACATTTTCCTTATAATAATAATTAAACAATGATCCAATTTTTATTCAAATTATTGATTTCTGAATTTGTTTTATTTAATTTTTTAGTTTTACGATTATTATACTGAAACCTGAAATTTAGATTAGAAAACACAATTTCAGAATTTACAACTATCTTTTCAATTCATAAACATCGATATCAGAAGATTCACCATATATATAAATCAGACTAAACAAATCTGTAAAAAATCCTAGAATGCATCAGAATGAGAAATAATAAAAAAAAAAAATTATGAGAATTATTAAATATAAAAAATAAAAAATAAAAAAAAAACCTATAATATACCTAAATTTCATAAAGAAGTTATATATTAAAAAGCTAAAATCTTGAGAAAATAATATTTTTGAATAAAAGCACAAATTATGTATACATGCTTGCTAGGAGATCAAATCCTCTGTTGTATTCCGTTTCTCTATTGGTTTTATATGACAATTACAAATCTGTTTTCATGTTCTATATGTTATCAGACTTAGATTGATAATCAAGTTTGAACTTGAAAAGGTATTATTACATCTGTAACAGTTCTTCTAGGATTCATATTACACGTTTATCTTGTGAGTTGCTACTTGTCCTTGCCAGTCAAAGCTATTGTCACTCCACTAAGTAGAGAAGAAAACTCTACGTAGTTATTAAGTCGGTCTATATCCACTTAGCAATCATAGGCAGTTGATCATTTCAATAACATTTGAAGTGCAAATTACATTTTTTAACAATCTATCATTACTTGTACAGTGAAAAGGAAATTTTGTTTACTTCTCAAACAATTACTCTTCTTTTTCTTTCAAAATTTTTAGATAATTTGATAATGTTTGTTTTCTATGCAATGAGTTCTGGAAAATAGTTCCTGAAGGTGTTGATGAAATAAATGAAAAATAGCCAAGCCGTTAAGGTACCATTTTCTTACAGTTTCTGGGACTACTTGAGACTTTAAATTTGTAAAAATGATCAATTAAAGGTTGTTTATGGTATGAACAATGTTATTTTGTGTGTGTGTGTGTAAATGACCTGAAATTTTATTAGTAATTATAAAACATCAAATAAGTATATTCTTTATTTTTCTTGAAGACTTTCTATAAGGAATCACCATGCAATTAGTTTAAATCAATATTGTCGATCGATCAGTTATGTGGTGTATATATATTTTCTAAATGTCCTTATATTATAATAATTGATAACCATACATTTTGTTACATAACTGAATTAGAATTCAAAATTATTTATAAAAACAATTTCATTTATTGTATATATATATTTAAAGATTTTAACAACATTTATATTCCCATGTGTACGAGTGTTATAGAAAATGGAATTAATTTTGAAAAAACAAACAGAAAAAAAATATAATTTTATTTTATTTTTTTTATTCATTACATTTTGGTTTGCTTATTGATTTTTAAAATCAGATTATATTTTTTTCCACATCAGTTTTCTGTTTATTATAATGTAATAAGCTCAGAATGAGTGCAGCAAATATGTGGATTTTATTTTAATACTAACTACATTATAACATTAATGTTTTGATCATTAAGGATACACGATAAATAATGGATCAGCAAAGATATCGAGGAGTTTGTCATACCAATGTAAGTTGTTCATTTTTTTAGAACTTTCAATCAATATGCATTGTGTCCTTTAATATAAAAATGAAATTTATTTAGTAGGACCCAATTAATAATCATTTCATTTATCAGACTACTTCTGCGGCTGATCCTGGACCGGGCCTTCACTCACTACCAATGGATCTCGTAGCAATCGAGATAGGATCTCGTGTTGCACAGTCCAATACTGGATGGGAAGACTTGGTTGCATTAAGGCTAAGGTGACCATCATGTCTAAAAGTTATTTTCTTAATAACATTGCAAGCCTACTAATAAAATGAAAATTTTATGAATGCAACTGTAAAGCACTATATAAAATCACCCATAGCAAGTATGTTTTACAGTGAGTACAGTTTGATCAAACAATGCTAATGACAATAATGCTTCACCAATCCTATAAGGATATATTAGATAAATGCATTGCTGCTGAAAATTATGAAGTGGCACTAATACTTGGAATGGTAATAGACTACAACTTGGAATATGTTATGTTTTTTGTTTTATTTTCTATGTTTTTATTAATCAATAAATCTAGATGGTTGTGAAATGTAATCATTAAAACCAAAACAAAAACTCATACCAACATACAATTTTTCAGAGCTACTGTTTTTGTCTAGGTGATATTGGGACTGGATACCCATATCTTGTAATGGCATCCTCAGCATACAACCATACCATATATGCATTAGGAATGATAATGTTCCATTATGAAAGAAGTCGTGAGGTAGTAATGCACACACTATTACTAAAAGAGCGAACAAACTCAGTGAACTTGGAATCTTTCCGAGATCATGTTCTAGCAACATTAGCTCCTAATGTACTTATGTTACATGTCTTGCCACTTGTGGACTGGCAATGTGACACTGAAGGATGTGGGCAAGTGGTTGCAATTGCTGGCATGGACGGAGCAATTACATGGATTAGAAATTTTTGCTCAAACATGTTTTTTTTTTTATGAGCATTCCATTTTTGTACATACGATACGGTATTTAGAATGAGACTCTTGTCAAAATTATGTGTGCTTGTAGTTTTTATTTCATAATGAATTTTTTTTCTTGTTTAAGAGTTGAGTTCTTCTTAACAAACATTTTAAATAAGTTATTTTATTATTGTTACTAACATATATAATATTTTATTTATATTTAGCCTTATATGCCATTCCATTACTTTCTAATGTAT
>JAUPMG010029838.1:0-28731 GCA_031762675.1 Pachysandra terminalis | reverse complement strand
AAAATAAAATATATCAAATAACACCCTAATTAATTAACCATTAATTAAGCACTTAATTAAATAAATACATAATAAAAGTTTACACACACACACACATGGGGATTTCTTCTACTAAGGTGTTGGGTCATTACATGGGACTTTGCGTTATTATCTACATTTAATCCAGATGTTCCATTAATTTAAGATTTACCTTCATTATGTTCTCGATTTTTTGGTGCTTGATGTTAAAGAGACCAGAAAAAACCAAGAAAAAAATATATCGAGATGAAGACCCGAACACGACAATGGGGCTACCGAAAAAATCAGAACTTTAACATTGTTAAAAGCATTACATAGAAGAAAAATCACTCGTTGCTGCTCTATCAGATTCCAGAAAACCAGATCTTTGTCAATTAAAGGTTTCAAAGAAGACAAGAATTGAGAGGATCATATGCACTGTTGCCAGGTTGCAAATCTTCCGAGTTAAAGGAGCTTCTTTTAGAGAGAAAACACTATATTCATTTTTTTTTTCTCATTATCGTGCATCGGACAGGGTTTTTCTCATTAGTTTCATGAATTTATTCTGTTTTGCGGGGTTGGGCCTCTGGAAATTTATTTAATCCAGTGTTTTGGATTTCAAAATCTCACAATGTTTGCTTAAATTGATACTTGATTTGTTTCAGGGACTATGATTAATGAATCGAGGAACTTTTTTTCACTTTATTCTACCAAAAATCCAAGATTGCAAGAAGCTAAGTTCAATTTAGGAGGTGCAGAACAAAACATTGGTTCACATATTTTTGAAGTGACCAAGATTCCATGACACATCGATTACATTTTGTTAGGTTTCTCAATGACCTTGAGTTACAAATTTAGTATATGTTCATTTCATTTTAAGGCTATCTTTTATTTTTATTTTTATTTTATGTTTCTTATAATATATGTTCAGTTTGTAAAATAACATATTCTTTCCATTTTTTAATTAATCTGCTGTTTCAGAAAAAATTCAGTTTGGTCTAGGACATAGTAATGGCAAGGCAAAAGTCAAGTTCAATGTTAGCATAGTTGGCAAAATGGTTGTCCATGACATATTCCTTCATCACAATATTGATAAAACTCTATTGTCAATATTCATGAATGTAATTATGCTTTATTTCATCATCAAAATTATGATTATTTTAAATGTAAGATACAAAATAACCTATATATTTGATGTGTTTATCCAGAAATGTAAGACTTTGTTTTCTAACATCTACCTATTGAATCTACAAATTTGTGTAATGGAATGCGTTTATCTTAATTGTATAAGAATATAAATGCAACAAACAATGATGATTCTTTGTATACCAATAGGTCAGACCAATCTTCCTAACATAATCAAGCATTCATATAATTAATTATAAATTTTAAAAAAAAGTTATTATTAGAATTAAAGAAGTTATATAATTATTACCGGTACAAACATTACCATTTCTCTCAAAAACTATTCTTGACAATATCATTACTATTGATAAGAAAATCTTAATACATTATTAATGCTTTTTTATTTTATCCTGTGCATCGCACGGGGTTTTTGCTAATATATATATATATATATATTTTGTTTAACTTATGGTTTTTTACCTAAATAAAATTTTCTTTTATGACCATGATGCACAGCATTTTAGGTTTACTTTGGGGATCAAAATAATTAAAAATTTAAGGACACCTTTTCTGGGATTTTCTGTTGGAAATTAATTAAATAAACAGAACAAAAACAGAGTTATAGTAGTGTTTCAGAATGTTGATTAATTGAAATAGAGGCAAGTTTTCAATCTACCGGCATTTATTTAACATGAAAACTGTTATGAATTAGCTTTATTTACTGGATTTGGGGAACCAGCATTTTTTTGGAGGTTACTTTTTGTTTCTCCTCTAAGATCTTCTTACAATTAATTAATTTATCTGAAGAGTTGATATATTTTGAGTACTTGAAACCCTTTTTAAAAACCCTTAGCTTTCATTAGTTGAAGCATCGTTGAAATTTTCCTTTGAACGTTTGCAAAGTATTTTTGGTATCCTTGTTTATGTTACATCTGCCAATTGTCTTTAATCCAGCTATTTTTATTTATTCCTTTTATTATTCCATATTTTGCAGGAATTCATGAAGCATGGCCATACCCTCTATAGATGTGGAAGATAGCTTACACTACGGTTTAGTTCAATATGTACAGGACTCAGCAATGTTTCGTTGTTGCTTCTCTCCCTATTTAGTTATTCTCATAGGAGTTTTTAGTTAAAAAGATGGTTTTGGGAGACATGGTTTAACATCTGGTTAGTTGGAATCCTGAAATATATAGCTGCTATATCTTCTGAGTGACTAATTCTTTGGTATATGGATGAATCATCTGTAGTTTTGATAGCCCTTCTTGCCTTTGTTGCTGATTAGAACAAAATGTTTGGGCACTCCTGTTTCCATTCCGATCGTTTAAGCGGTCTTTTACTTGAGGCTAACCATGGCCTAATATATCTGCGATGATCTGAACCGCGTTGTTCATCAAAGCAATTTGGTCTCTGAGCTATATAGAAGCTCACCTCTCTCTAGTGTTTTAACACAGTTATGGTACTTACTGGGTCTGTGTTGTCCCATAACTGTGTGAATTGAAAAGCAGGCTATGCACATCCATCTACTAAGATTCTTATAAAAACATATGTAATAATAGCAAGTTCTTGATCACACAAACACAAACGTAAACATTATTCAGATGTTGGCATATACATACAGACTGCAAGCTTTTATTATAACCTAGATAAACTCTACTTACTACCATATACGTCTAATCTTCGATCGCCGATATTCATTTTTAAACCTTCATGGTAACGTATAAGCTGCAAAACCAGCAAAGAAAGATTCAGTAGAGAGGGGGAAAAGGTTCCAACCATAAATCACAATCAAAGCAAGGGAACCAGGAATCACAAAGCAAGTTTTGTGAAGCAATTTCTCACCTCCACATCTATAACCCACCGGACGATCAGCTAGGTTGCAGCGCTTGGGAATGGTCACAGCAATTTCAGGCTTGACTCCAGAACTTCTGGCAGTCTGGAAAAGCATCACAGCACAAAGGGGTCAGTTTCCAAGCCACCATTTCTGGTGAACGTTTCACACATTCTCCGGCACCATTGACTCTCTCGAGCCCAGCAATGCCAACAACAACAAGAAGCAATGCAAGAAAGCAAACATACTTAATTGGAGCTTCCATTTCTCTCCACTGTGATGAACAAAGCCTCCACATCTCCATGGGCTTTATACTGCAACAAGAGCTCAAAATGGTGCCTCCACATCGTCAGGGAATGGGACCCCAAAATGGTGCCTCCACATCGTCAGGGAATGGGACCCCAAGGTATGAATGGACCCACCGTTTTTTTTGGGAATATAACCCAAGGTGCAAGTAAGCCCTGGTGCTTTTTTGGGAATCTCAACCCAAGGTGGACTCCAACCCTCCAAGTTTCATTTTGAATGGAAACCCAGTGCACTCTTTCTCCATAAGTTCCCTTAACACTCAACATTACATAATAATGCATAAATTGCAATGTAAGAACTCAAATTAAATCAATAGAATGAATCTATAAATACATAAGAAATTAGGGATTAATTTAATTTTTGTAGTTAGTTAGCTAATATCTTTGACTTTGACTAAGTTGTGATTAGTAGATTGTATTGGAGACTAAGTGCAACACACATAATTATAACTCTCTTATGTTATAATGTATGACTAGAATTTCTTAAGTCCTAATTCTAATTGAATAAAGAACCCTAAATTAAACCTAAACTAATCAAATATTATAATAAGACATTAATTGATCGTGTGAATCATTATTTTCAAAAATTTGAGAAGAGGAGAAGTGTAGCAGTCGTACAAGGAACTTGGAGAAGCTTGGTGAACTCAAAGGTGAAGAATTACAGAGGATTTAGCTTTTGAAGAAAAAGACAATAGCGTTCTACTCAATACAATCGACAATTCAAGGTAATTATTTAGAGGGTGGTGGTGGTGGTGGTGGTGGTGGTGGGGTTGCTGGTGGTAGTTCTCTTCGTTTGGAGAGAGAGAGAGAGTTTGGATATGAAGATAACGAGGATCAAAAGATAAATACTTTTACATTCAAACATGTGAGAGGTGAATTGTTTGGGTCTTACTACTCTCTAGCAATAAGTTTCAAAAGTTAAATATAGTAATTTTCCCTTGGTAAATTACCTGAGTAAGCTTCTACGTGCGAATAATGTGTGCTAACAGGTTTCTCTATTCGGAGGAAAAAAAAAAGCAATTAAAATCCCTGAGTCCGGAAATCGTGACTGTATCAGCAGACTCATTTCCAAGAACACAGAGAAGCGAGCAGAAGAAAACTCGGAAGGAAAAGACAAGAGAGAGAGAGAGAGAGATGATGAAACCAAGACGATTGAGAGGTCATAAGGGTACGGTCACTTGCTGCATCGCCTCTCGTGATAGGCCAGGGATTGTTGCTACTTCAGGAGAGGTACTTGTCATTTCATTATTTTTTCCTTAAATCTTTTCTTATATATTTTTTCTTAAGACTAAATTTAATAAAGTTGAAGAGATTACAACACAAATCCAATCACTATTTGAATGCAAACGAAAATACATTTAGAATGAAAGTGGATTTAGAATTACATTTGAGTTCAATTTGATCGAACATTTTTAATCTTGTAAGAACGAAGTTCTTTGTTTTTGTTACCAAATTGTTCCATAATTAGTTTGATGGCGTACCAAATTTTTAGGTATCTAATGTGTAAATTGTGATTATGTCAACATGTCTGTTGAAGTAATTACGGATAAGTTAGAGTTGGATTGGTACAACTATAGAAAAAGTAAGGTGTTTTATCTATAGTGGGTAATTGCTGAAATTAGATAACTACAAGTTGGTTTGGATAGTTTTAGAGGGAGTGGGTAGTTTTAGAGGGAGTCCTTGTACGGTTGCTATTTGTTTTTTGTATATAAATTATTAGAATTGTAATGAAGGGATAATCAAGTTGCAGAATTACTACTTTCTTCTTTTAGAAGAATTAGGAGAGTTTCAGTTCCTCTCGAATTGAACCAATTGGAGGTCTGGTTGCCTTGAATCAACCTTCTTATCCCTGTTCTCTCTTTTTATTTTACTTTTTAAGTTACAGCCAATGGGCACGTAAAATAGTTGTACACTTGCAACCCCAAAAAATTTATGCAAAGTGAGGTTGGTTTTGCAGCATTGAATTAATGCTTGATGTAGATGAGGGGGGGTATTGGCAAGTTGTTTTGTTACAAGGAACAAGATATAATAATTCCATGGAATTAGTTCAAGAGCAGTGTATGATCACTAATTTTTTTTTTTGAAATAATTTTATAGTTGGACTGTGCCTCGAATTTCTTGTGGTACACCAGATCAGAGCTTTGAATCGCAGTCGTTAGTGCTAGTTGCCGCCATAATTTTGTATTTGGGTCTTAGGGTTTTTAGTATCCTTTTAAAGTTAGGTTTTAGTGGTTATCTATAAGTCTGCCTTTAGGATTTTTTATTTCTGTATTTTGATGAATGATGAAGAAGTTTTATTAGAAAGAGAGTAGCAGGATATATAAGGTCCGAAGATCAGCACAATAGAACTATGAAGAAAACAAAAACAATAAAAGAGCTAAAAGAAAACTTCTCAAAAGAATCAACCGGTAGAAGCTGATCCCTCTCATACAACAACTCTTCAGGAGGAACTCCCCTATACAGAGAATCCTTATCTGCCCTTTTTTTTGACTAGCCAATCTGCAAGGTTATTAGCTGAGTAAGGTGCTCTTGAGAATGATATGTTCATCTCAAGAGCCAAATAATAACCTAAGTACCTAACCAGGAGAGCCTACCTTCAAGAGGTATGCCGGCAATTAGCGAACCGAGATGTGGTTTAGATGAATTGCCTTGACACAAGTACTTAATTTTGGTTATTATATGAATCCCTGCCTTAAAGTTTTAGTATAAAACAAACAAATCTGACCGTATTTTTATGTTCCTTATCTTTTCTTTGTTTCATCTCTGTACTTTCTTTCCTCTCGTTTATTAATAAAATTCTTTATTGATAAAAAAAAAAAAAAATTCAACTGTAGCATTCTATAAGATAGTTCATTGGTTAGAGTTTTTTTTTTTTTTTTTTTTTTTTGTGATGGTTAATGAAGATTATATAAACAAAGCAAAAGAATGTACAAGGTTGGAAGACCACAAAGAATTGCTCAGACAGCGACAACAGAAATTGCAAAAAAAAAGCAACAAAACAACCAAAGAGAAGAAAAAATAGATAATAAAAGAAACATAAAAACATCCAGAGCAGAAACTAGAGCGCCTCAACCACAAGCTCAGAGGGTAAAGCCCCACTAAAAAAAGAATCCCTGATAATCCCTTCTTTAGCCAAATGGTCCGCTAGTCCATTGCCACTTCTAAGGACATGCGAGAATGAGATGCTTATCCTATCCCTAAGAAAGAGTGCCAACATAAAAGAGTGTGATAATCTACACGAGTGATAACTCCTCTTCCCATCCATGATATGACAACGGCTGAGTCCCCTTCCACCACCAAGTTTTAAAACCCCTAATTCCCTGCCTCCCTAATGCCCTAACCAAAGCTAGTAACTCTGCCCTCATCGAGTTTCCATCTCCAATCGGCCCAAAATACCCATGCAGTACACTCCCAGCATGATCCTTGAAAACTCCCCCAATCCCAGATGGTCCTGGATTCCCCAAAGAAGATCCATAAAAATTCACTTTATCGACCCTACACAAGGGGGAGACCACCTCACACGAGGCTGAGACAACTATGAATGGAGTAGCACAACTGAACTCCAGTCTCTAATCACAGTCGATAATGATAACCCTTCGAATTCCTCCCTAAAGGTCACCCATGATGTGGTTGGAAGAGAGGCGTTCTCAATAATTGTCTGAATGCTGAGCCGAATGTCCTAAAAAATTCTTGTGTTCTTTTCCCTCCATATGGACCAAATAACTGCAAAGAAGAGGGCCCTGTAAAGCAGCCTCCCGCACTTCCCCATCCAAGGAAACCTCCATTGTTCCAAAAGAGACTAGACATCATGAAGCATCATAATAGAAACATCCATCAATCCGAGAAAGCTGGCCCAAATCTCCCTAGTTACGTTACCATGGATATCATCAGATGTTGGGAGGCTGTCTTAGTAATGTAGTTTGTTGAAGGGGATTGGTGATGCTGTACTCTTAGTTTCTTGTTTGAGTCTGTGCTGTACTTTGGTTTTTATTTCTCTTTGTTTTTTTGTTATCTTTTCATTTCTTTTGTTTTGAGAGGTTTGGTGGTTCCCTAGCTTGGGAATCTGGCCTCTTTTTGCTTGTACTTTTTCCTCCTCTTTTTAATAGATCTTCCTCGTTATTGATAAAAAAAAAACTCCCTAGCTTTGCTACAATGAACAAATAAGTGATCAACTGATTCTTCCATTTGCCACACATAAAGCACATCCGAGGGGAAATAGCAAGGTATTTTCTTCTTTGCTATAAAATATCTTGAGTATTAATCCTCAACATTGGGGCCAAAGTGAATCCTTCCGGATGGAAGGTTTCGTGTATAGTATTTGAATACTAAATTGCTGGAATATTGCCAAATGCCAATGGATCCTCAATGGACCAGATTAGTCGAGTACTCCATGAAGAGCGTATGGCCTATTATTAAAATCTGGTTCACTTTGTGAATATTCAGGTTGGTTTTGAAATGTTTCTAGAAGTTATATCTATTTTTCAGAGAAAACAACTTGAATGTGTTATTTAGAAGCCAGAAATTTAGCATGCTTTGAGTAGTAACTAAGGGTTACTCAGAAAATTAGTTAATAAAGGAGAGTTGTCCAAGTATGGGATACAACAATCTCTTTTTTAGCACTATTCTGTTGCACAACAGAAGCTTAACCATTTTGGCCTTGATAACTACCTGAGACATTTTCTTCTGCTCTTCAGTTTTTGTCTTGATAACTTTCATTTCTACTGATTTAATTGCATCAAATGTTCAAGTTGATGTGGGAAGAAATGCAAAATACGTTTTATTTTTCACATTTTTATAGTGGTGATATTGAAGGATAATAGGTTTTACCAAAAAAAAAAAAAAAGAAAAAAACAAAGGACAGCCTTTGGCATTGGTGATTAAAAGCAAGTTCAGGATTTACACAAACTGATGGGATGCAAATAGAAAACAAAAGTGGCTTCTTCCAGTCCATGGAAACAGATCATAGACCTTTTCTCATCTTTCTCTCTTCATAACCAGGCTGGTTTAGAAGAACTTTTGGTGGGGAGACCCTGCTTTCGTTTTAGGTTCCCCGTCTTTATAACGTCATCCTTTTCAAGGATGCTTTTGTCATGAAGATACTATCTTACAAGGAGGAGTTTCTCTCTTGGAGCATCCCGTTGAGAATGAATTCATGTCCTATTGAGATAGACTAAATTGCATCTCTTTCTGGATCCCTTCAGGATATTTTTATTGACCATTCTGGTCCCTTTAACTCATAACTCGGGGAGGGTACTCGTCTAGGTCCATGTTCTCTTTCCTTTCTGCTTCAGTTGAGGGTGTCCCCCATCTTGTTTTTCCTGTCAATAAGGTTTGGAAGGTGTTAAGTGTCCTTAGAATTAAGGCGTCTGTTTGAACTGCGATTTTGAAAAGAATGAATACTTGTGATGTCCTTCCAAGAAGGAAACGATACATGGACATCTCTCCCTAAGTCTGTGTATCATGTTTAGTATTATGTTTAGAGGAGAAAGAAAGTTTTAGTTATACCTTCATTCACTGTACAATGGCTAGTGAATTTGAAATTTTTTTCTCAACTTGGTAAATGTCGGCTGGGTACCACTTTTCAATGTTGCAGATTGGTGAAGCAATGGTGTTTTAAGAGGTTGAGGAAGAAAGGTGAAAGTTTGTATTAGCTATTTTGTCATGCTATTCTACGGAGTTTGTGGTAAGACCAAAATAGAAGAATCATTGAGAGAAGGAAAGCGACTTATGGTGAAATTGTGGACAAGATCATGCTTGAGATATCTTCCTGGGAGGATTCCTCCTTAAATTATATTGTTAGAGATTGGAGGGTGCTGTCCTTTTTAACCAATTACTTCAATAAATTGTTGTCAAATGGACACATCTTCCTCAGGTGTTAGGTTTATTGAAACTTAATTTTGATAGCTGTTCCTTTGGAAACCCAGGCATAGCATATCTGGTGTTGCAGGAGTGTTTAGAGATGAGAATAGCTGCATTGTGCAATTGTAATCAGGCCCTATTGGTGAAGGAACAACGATTAGGGCTGAAGTGGAGTCACTGTTGTTTGGTTTGAAGGAGGCAAAGGGACAAGGCACAAGGAATCTAATTGTGGAAGGGGGTTCCTTGGCTCTTATTGGTTAGGTCGAAGGAAGGGATGTTGGCTCATGGAACCTTAGAAACTACATCATGCTTTGTATGAATTTGGCGTTTAAAATGAATATAGTTTGAAAAATTGAATTGGTAGCCAATTAAAGCATGTTAAATGGAAACTTAGGGAGGCACGTGTCAAAATGATAAGGGCCTTAGCCAAAAAGGGAGTGGATAGAGCTGAGATGATTCTTGAAGGGGAGACTGATACCTAGCTGCTGTTTATAGTTTCTGTCACATGATGTTTTGGTGTTTTTATGTCTGTAGTTTCATTTTTTTTTTTTTATCTTAGCAGTTGTATGTTTTGTCTATATTCCGTCCTGGTCCTTTTTCTTTCTAATGCTGGGATTCTTCTCAAACCCTTTGCTAACTTCATTGTACAGCTGTTTTCCCAGTCAATAAAGCTTATTTGTTATTTAGCACCCAAAAAAATAAAAATAAAAATATTGAAGGGTGATGTGTGGCAGAAGCAAGAAATGGGGTAACAACAATAACAACATCCCTTGGCCCAATTAGGTGGGTCAATTGTCAAAAACCATATCGTTGGTCAGATTATTTGTATTTAAATCATTTGACTCACTCCATCCATGTCCTTGGTCTTCATCTCCCCCTTTTAGAACCTTAAATATGCACCCCCTTGCACCTTTTGACAAGTGTCTCCCTAAGTCTCCGTTTAACATGCCAAGCTATCTTAACATACTTTCCTTTATCTCTAATTTGGGCTACGTTTAAACATCCCTGGATATGTCCATTCCTTACCTTATCTTTCCTTGTCTTTCCAGGCATCCATCTCAATATCCTTATTGCTGCAATACTCATCCTATGAATATGTTGCTTCTTTGTTACCCAACATTTTTCTCCATGCAACATGGTGGGTCTAATAGTCTGTCTTGTAAAAAACTTGCGTTTTTGCTTGAATGGAATATTTCAATCACATGACACTCTGGAGAAGTAGGCAACGAGAACATTCAGTAAATGTGTGAGTGATGAGTTTTCTGGGTGAACTGACATGTAGTAGTTTGACTAGTTTCCAATTTATATTTCATACACCCTAAATGGTGGATCAGACTATAAGTCTATACCTATGGGATTATCAAATGCTAGGGCATTTCAGGAAGGTAATTGGTGCTTTTCTTAATTATGTCTATCCAACTCGTGACTGGTACCTGTCAACTGCTTTCCAACTGTTGGAGACAATTTTTCTTTTTCTTTTTTTTTTTTTCAATAACAATGCACAAGATATGGCAGGTCACACTTTAGTAACATTTTTCGCAGGCCTTAGACTTTAGTAACAGTTCTTGCAATCTTTAGTCCTTGGTGATAAGAGTATTTTTTTTTTCTTGTAGTCTTTTAATCAAAACATCATAACAAGTTTGATGGCTAATAGATATTAGTTTCTATTTGATACGCTTTATACTGTGCATGGCAACACGCTTTGACATTGAATATTGTGTTTCATCTGGAATAAACTTGTGATGATTGGTGAACACATGCTTTTTGTACTCTTTGGCTGACGCAGCGGAAGAGGATGCAATTTCTGTTCTTCCTCTGTTAATAAATAAAGTTGAGAGGATGGAAAGAATAGTGCCTGCAACTTACTTGGGGTGCTTTTATGGGTGGCAAGTATACTAACAGTTGCTACCTAGATTCATAGTCTGATACTCATGTTCTTTTCAGATTGAAGTAATATTAGAATTAGCCATGTTCAAGTTAGACTATTATAAGTTAAATTGAATCTCTGTTTTATGTCAATTATTCTTTTAATTCAGTTTTGTTAATTTAAAAAATCAATGAAAATAGGATGGTTGCATTTGCTGGTTTGACATGCGATGCAAAGATGTATTATTTACCATGAATCTCAGGAGAAAACCCATTTCATCTATTTGTTTCAAGCCAGGTGAGTCTTGCTTAATCGTGGATTTGTTTCTGGTGTTGTGCTTTTTGTATCCTTCTGATTCAAAATGCCTTTACTGCATTGTGTCATTTTACCTTTTAATCTTCTCCAGAGTCTAGCTGAATATCATTTCAGAAGATGATTCATATGCTGCATTACATTTCTAACTCTTAAGAAGATATGGTAGAATGTCTGGATTATGCAAACTGTCATAATAACTTTGAATATGTGTGATATGACTTGATTTGATTTATGCTGTTTAGTGTTAAAAAAAGTTGGACTAATGCCTCTTTTATATTTTATTGCTGTATTTTGGATTGTGTTTATCTGAGTTCATCCAATTGTGCATAAATCCTCATATGTAAAGTGGGATAGATGAGGCTCACATAGGATTTAATTATCTGGTTGCTGAACAAGTTCGTCTTTATTCTTTATTCCACGTGTTAAAGTCGAGGAGGTTTTTGATTAATTTCACGAACTCTCATTCCAAATGTTAAAGACATTTTCATGTGTTGGTATGTTTTTCTGATTTCACTTTTATTGAGCATTTTTTCTTGCTTTCTATTATACTCAAACTAGCAGTCAGCCTGTGCGATGCACGGGCCTGAGTAAAAAATAGCACTTTGGGATATAAATATTTGGTTTTAAGCAGAAAAAAACATCTTCATATAATTACAATAATCATTCTCAGTACTTAGTATAAAAATTAAAACAAAAAATCTGCAAACTGTTCTTCTCCATGTAATATAGGATTACAAAGTTTTATCATAGATGATTTAACTTTGCAATTCTAGAGGAACTTGAACTTCCGGTATCAAATGCTCTAGACAACCTTCTCGAGTACTAATGGCATGATCAAGAACAGTTCAATGCAAAATACCGATTTTACTCTTACACTTCAATAAGAAAATTAAAATAATGTCAAAAAAGAATTCAGCTAGAAAAACTTATTTTGCTTCAATAAGATTAGAATAACAACATTTGTTTTACAACAGAAGGAATCATTCTCTAGGAAAAACTTAGAAAACAATAATAGAAAAAGAAAATATTAAATAAAATAAAATTAAAACTCACATTTTCATTTTTTCCCCGTTTGAGATCCATTCATTAACAATTTCCAAATATAATGAAAGTTAATAGCCTATTTATTCAGATTTTTATGTTATTGGTTCAGCAGCCAATACCACATAGCTTTAGCTTTGATTATTATTCTTAGAATAATGGCAGAAAATCCAACTAAATTTGATAAGAAAAATATAGATATGAAGCACTTAAATGGTTATAATATTTTATACTCTAACAACTTCACATTAATGCCCCACCTCATATGTTATGAAAAACTAAATGAACTGAGTTGCATCCTTATTTTAGTATCCCAACCGTGCATTAAATTTATGAGGCTGATCTGATTCAATCCATTCCAATCGATGGTTCAACTAAGATGATCCATAGATATTAGAAACACACTTTCATGCTTGAAAAAACTGCTTTGATGTGTTAGTGGTTCAACCAACCAGTCCGATTTGTCTTTTATAATATTAAACGAAAAAACAACATAAGAAAACAAAATCCATTTATTAGAATTTCCTGGCCCAATTTCAATTATATCCTATGGGTTTATCCTACTATTTTATTACCATGGTGTGTAGAGTAGGGAAGGAAAAAGGAAAAGCTGACTAATAAAATCGAGCACCTAAATTGGGTGAGGGTCCGCTTCCTAGTAGGAATGTCAATCAATGGGATGGATTCAGATCCGAATTCGACCCGTATTTGATCCGAAAACATCGAATATGGTTATATCTCCATATCTGATGGATCGATTATGAATCCAAGAAGTCAATTCTCTATTTAAGACAATACCTTCTTGCACTCCAAATGTGGTTCAACGTTTTGATTTCGTTCAAACCTTACCAAATTGAAATTCAAATATTAGTAGAATTATTGGGCCAAACCGTATTCAAATACAAAATTAGGTTTGTTTACTCGAATTCGAATACGGATTAGGAAAATACAAATCCAATCGGATTTTGGTTGCATTCGGATTCTCGGTTTTAATTTTCGATTCTCCATATTCGAACCTTATTCGACCGTTGACAACCTTACTTCCTAGTTTAACTAATTGGACTACCATTGGTTTAGAAACAAAAAAATGGAAATAACATACATACGTTAATTGTGTGGGACCCTTAACTATCATAACATTCAATTAACCAAAAAGCATTAACGAGTTTAGTGGGACTCGTCAACGAAGGTTAGACATGTTAGCTGCTTTGCATTTTAAATATTTTTAAAAATAAAAAAATCAAAAATAGGAGAAACGGCCATTTTAAAAGAAAGGGTAAAGAAAGAGAGAAAGACCCGTAGAGACGGTGGGAAGTCGTGGGGAAGAGAGTGAAGTGGGCTTGGTAAAAATAGTGTTAATTCCACTTACATCCCCTCACATTTTTGACAACTGCAGGCACACCACCTTTGTTTTCTGATATTCGACTTACATCCCTTGTCAGTAGGGGTACAACTTGCGTTGGTTTGGGTCAGGTTGACCTCAACCTAACCCCAAACCGACCTCCTTGAAGGTCAACCCAAACCCAACCCAACCTGATTTGAAACCCAAACACCAAACCGATTTTATTTTGAAAACCCTAAACCCAACCCAACCCAACCCAAACTATAATTTTGGGTTGGTTTGGGTCCGGTTAGTTCGGGTTGGTTTTCAATTCTAGTCTATAAAGATCACATTTTCCTAGAATAAACTCAACTCATTTGCACCAAAAAAAACAATTATCAGAAAATAACAAAACAAGTAATTAATTACCCCCATTTCTCTTCTGATCTATTAAGATAAAGCCAACTATATACACAAAATCAAGTTACCCAGATCAAATTACAATGATTTACCAAAATCCAGGTTTTAAAACTAAACTAATAGCAATTCAAGCTTCAAATATTATAGAGTCCGATATTATCTGAGAATCAAAGTCATCCTCTTCACAAAAGAAGCCCTAATTAATTGAAGAAAGAGGAAGAATGGCCTACCTACCTAAGTGAAGCTTTAACGTTGTTGTTGCCATCACCGTCACCACAGGACTGAGTATCGGAACTGTGAAGAGAAATAAAACTCGAACTCCTCACCTCTCTTCTTCTTCGTGTTTATGAAAGACAATGAATTGTGAATGAGCCCCTTGGCACTTATACCAAGGGGCTTATATAAAAATAACAAAAGTTTATAGAGGATTTTATAAACCCCTGTATATTATATATATTATAATTTATAAATATTTTAAAAATCGGGTTAATTCGATTTGGTTACCTGAAGCCCTAACCCAAAACTGAACCGAATTAAATCGGGTTGCCTTTTTTCCAACCCAAAACCGACCCAAGGTATTGTAAAACCCAACCCAAACCGACCCAAAGTCGGGTTGGGTCTGTTTGGATTTGGGTAGTCCGACCCAAGTTGCATCCCTACTTGTTAGTAGGAGTGGCAATGGGCCGGTTGGCCCACCCAGTTCGACCAGCCCAACCTATGTTTGGGTGGACTTGGGCAAGGGTAATTAGCCCCTAGGGCTGGGCTCGGGTTGATGTTAGATTGGCCTGCTCGGCCTGATCTATGCATTACATTTAATTACTATTTTTCTATATTGCATACATATAAATATTATATTATCAATACAAATGTCTTACTTTCATCATTATAGTCATATTGTTTTATAGATCTAATGTACTATAAATATATTATTTATGATCCTTGTAATTTATAGTTTTTAAAATTTGAAAAGTCATAACATTTGAATTTGTAGGCTAGGATGAACCGGGTTCGAGCTCGATGCATTTTAAATATATCGGGCTCGGGCTTACACCTTTGAGCTCGAAGCTTGGACTGGGCCGGGCTTGGGCACACATAAGTAATGTTATATTGGGGTGCAAGCCTGACTTGAGCTCGCCCAGGCCCGGTCTGTTGCCACCCTTACCTGTCAGTGACGTCGGGTAGGGCTGTAAGTTTGGCCCAGCCCGCCCTAAACCTGTCCGACCCAACCAGAATAAGAGCCCGAACTCATTAGTTTGTTTGGGTTTGGGTTTGGGCCAGGCTCAATTTTGAGTCTGAAGTTGAATTCGGGTTGGGTTCATGCTGATGTTCGTACAACCCGAAAAGCCCAGCCCAGACTATTATTTTTCTTCTTTTTAAAATTTTTTAGCCTTTTCAACATGACCCGATATAAAATATATATATATATATATATATATATAGTACCTTTACAAAAATGTATTTTTCTTTTTTTTTTTTTTAATTTTTTTTAGCATTTTCATTTAATTTGGGCCGGCTCAAACCCAGCCCGAACTCAACAAATTAAGTTCAGGTTGGGTTCAGGCAAATTAGGGTTGGGTTACTGTTTTTACAATGGTTTAGAAAATGAAGAAGTGGAAGACAGAGAGAAGCTCCACAAAAAGAGCTCGTGAAGTTTCTTGAAGAAGCTTTTAGAAAAATAATAAAAAAAAGGAAGAGAAGAGAGAGAGAGAGAGGGAGAGTGAAGTAAGGAGAGCCGTGTTAGGGAAAGAGAGTCAAACGAGACGGGAGAGAGAAAGAGAGAGAAGTGACCTTGGGTTGCGTGAAATCATTAGAGGTCAAACTATTTTCTCTTTTTTTAAAGGTTTTTTTTTTTTTTTTTGTTGTAAAAAAAATGCAAAATTACAACAAACCACCATTTCACTGCTTTGCAACAGTAACGTGGTATGAATGGATCTTTTTTTTTTTTTTTTTTTGATATGAACTAAACAAAGAAAAATTAAAGGAAAAAGTATATTTGGCTTGAGCCAAGGTTTTTCCACATTTATGTATGAAGGGTGTAGTTAACTTAATTCTTTACAGAAGTGATAGAACCGCTATGATTGGATTCCTATCAACGTTTATTTGCTTCCTTAGTAATACTATTCTCCTGATAAACACGTTTTGTCATTGATCCTGTCAAAAAATAATCCATTTATTATTTTTTTTTGTTTCATTGTTATTGTGAAGTTTAGAGTTTATTGTTACTTATTAAAGTAATTAATTTTGTCCCACTTCATCTGTTATTGTGTTCTTTTTGTACCTTACTGCTATCATCCAGAAACTTGAGGAGATTTATGTGGATGCTGCCTTTAGATTTAGAGATGGATCACTGAAGTGGAGAGATGTACTCAAACTTTGTATGAGAAAAAGATGACATATAGATCAGAATTGAGGGAAATCTTTTGCATTGATATATAAAATTGGATAAGCTTTATCAGGAACTGTTTGGTAATCAAGAGAGATTTATGAATAATGAGAGGTTTAGCAGGGGCTTTAGAGATGGATTAGTGACAAGAAATAAAATGATTGCAATTAAAAGAAACCTATGAGTAAATCCAATATGCAAGTTGCATGGGACAAATGGTCTTGTGGGATAAATATGATTGATGGCTGAAGTAGAAATACACCATTCCAGGTCAAAGGCATGAAAAGAGGGAAAGTGCAAGAATGGCATGGATTCAGGTAGTGGAGAATGATTTGGAGGTCTATTCATTAATGAAGTACATAGCCCTGAATAGAAAGAATGGTGAAAAATGATTTATGTAGCCAATTCCAAATAGCTGGTATATGGCCTGATGGTGGTAATGGTGCCGATCATAATAGTGATGATTATCACCAATGATGTGTCCTTACCTAGGGATAAAACTTTCTTAAATTTCTGACATGTTATTTGTTAAATGCTGGATTTCATTTGCTCTAAAAGAAGATGCGGGACGTATGCCCTAAATATTGTCATACCGTTTTGTTTACGAACTCATGAATGAATAATAAACAAAACTTTTGTTTTAAGGACTAAGGATATGAACTATGGTGTACATCGTTTCTGCATTTATTTTGTTTGCACACACACTGTCACTGAAAAGATTGAGTAATTGGGCACCTTTGGTCACTTATTGTTATCCTCTCCCCTCCAATCATTACTTGTTTCAGGAAATGAAGATGTTGTTTATGCTTCCTCAGGAACAGAAGTCATTTGTTTTGATGTTCATCTGGTAATTATTCATCATAAACATCTCAATTTTTACATGTTTTTGTTGTGAATATTTGGGTTATTTAAGGGAAAAAAAAATAAAGAAGTTGATAAGCATTGAAATGGAAGAGTGAAAAATTCATCACCTATTTTGTCAAAGGCGAGTGTCTAGGCGGGCATTTAGGCAACCAAGCTTATTTTCATTGCTAGGCGATAAATGCCTACAAGCCCAAAGTAGTCAATCGCTTATGCAACCAGGTGCACACCTGAGCACTCGCTCATGAGCTTGATTTCATGTTTGAAACCTCCTAGTTCTACTCAAATCTTGCACCGTTATTTAAATAGTTTCTTTGCAAAATTGGCTTCTGCTGGTAGTTTTGCAAAGTTTTTCTATGTCATTGTCTGTGGAGCAGATGGAACTCTTTCATCCTTCATCAAATGTGTAGCACATATTTTTTCCTTTATCTTTTATGCTTTTCTCTTTTTTCTTCTTGGGCTAGTACTTTATATCTTGGTCTTTCTCTTCTATATTATATGGTTGTTATTCATAAAAAAAGTGTAGCAAGTAGTACATATTATTGCAACAAATTTTGGAGAGATTTTCAAATGTTAAAATATTTTTGTGCCACTTACATGTTAATAAAATGGACTGCCTAAGGTCTAATCTCCAAACCCCTAATGCACTGCTCAGCCAATGTAAAAATAAAAAGATATCATTGATTAACCTTTCCCAAGATGAACATATTTTTAAGCATCCCATCACTAGCAACCCTAATTTTCTCATCCATGCTCATCAGTAACAACTTACCCTTTCCCTTGTTACATAGAAAGGAAGGAGCCTTATCTCTCTTAGTTACACCCCGCTTCACATTTTTTCTTTAATACTATTTATTTTTTCTAGAAAACTCAAAAATAAGGAAAATAAAATATGAAAAGTTATTTTATAGAAAAGCAATTTCCATTTAATGTTTTCTAGTTATTTGTGACAACACCAAAAAAGGGAGAAAGATGCAATGGAAGTGGTGTCATGAAAGAGAATAGTTAAGCAATTTCCTTTTTCATGTTTTCTGGTTGTTTGAGACGACAATGGAAAAAGGAAGAATGAAGTATTACGGTTGAGAGTGGGCTAGGAGGTTGTAGAGTTTGCAGAGGATATTACGAATGCCTTGTCTGATTTTTACTCAAACCTATACAAGTAAGATAAGTTATTCAATTTTAAGTTGCAGGACAGGAATGAGGCGTGTTTGGAGGAAGATAAGCGCATATGGTTAGAAAGGGGTTTTGAGGAGGAGATAAAAGCCGCAGTGTGGGAATTAGCAGGTGATAAGGTTCCTGGACCTAATGGCTTCTTGATTGGCTTTTTCCAAAGTAATTGGGAGGTGATTAAGGACAATCTAAGGAAGTGTTCGGTGAATTTTTCAAAAATGGGATTGTCCACAAAGCAACAAATGCCACATTTTTGGTGTTGATCCCTAAAAAGCCTGGGGCAGAAGAGATCAAGGACTTTAAACCTATAAATTTGACTACCAGTCTATATATAAAATAATTGCCAAAGTTCTCTCTATGAGGTTGAGGGTTGTGTTGCCTCCTTTAGTAGCATAGCAGCAGAGTGCCTTCATTCAGGGGAGACAAATTGTTGATAGTATTTTGGTGGCGTCTGAGTGTGTGGAGAAGAGATCTAGAGCTGGGATTGTCGGGTTGGTCATTGAATTGGATTTGGAGAAAGCGTATGATCGGGTAGAATGAGATTTCTTAGATCAAATCTTGGCTTGGAAAGGTTTTGGGACGAGATGGATTGCGGGGTGTCTTAGGAATGTGTCTTTCTCCTTTTTGGTAAATGGTTCGGTCTAAGGTTTCATTCAGTCTTCCAGGGGTCTCAGACAGGGTGATCCCCTTTCCCATCTTCTTTTTACAATAGTTGGAGATGTCCTGAGTTGGTTTATGGGGGTGGCTGAGCAGATGAGTTTCTCGGGTAGGTATGGATGAGGTCCAGGTTCTCATCTTTAGTTTGCTGATGATACGATTATGTTCATTGAGATAGATTTGGAGCAGGTTAAGTGTGTTAAGAGTGTCCTTGTGTGTTTCTTTTTGATCATTAACAACAATTTCATAAATAATCAAAATATAATACATAACATAGACTCACGAAATGTGAGTCAAAAGGAAATATAGTAAATATAATACAGTGATCAAAAGAGAATAACTAAAACTGTACAAAGCTAGTCAAGTGTCATCTCAAACTCTTCACCTCTAGGCATACCAGCCACAACGAAAGCTCTCTCCACCCCTTTTCTAGCCCAAACGTCGGCATCAACATTTGTTGATCTAAGCACATGGTTAAAAGATATGCACAAACCATTAGAGAGAAACTGAGCAAGTCTAATCCAATGGGCATATCTCCAAGGGAAGCTAGCCTCACCTTTCATCCATGAAATAGCCAGCTTGGAATCACCTTCAACAATTAAGCGCTCAAATTTCAGCATTCTAGATTCGGACAACACAGTAATTAAAGCTCTTAATTCAGCAGTGATAGAATCTGCGATACCGATCGGACCAGAAAATGCATGCATAATGACTCCTTCCGAATTCCTGAATACCCCTCCAATCCCCGACCTCCCTGGATTACCCAAAGAGGAACCATCAAAATTAACTTTAAAAAAGTCCCTAGGTGGTGCCTTCCAGCACATAATCTTCTTGGGAATTCTTGCCTGAGAAACACTCAGCTCATACCAGTTCCTGACAATACAATCCAAAGGAATTCCTTTAAACTCCTGTCTAACAGACATCCAGCTGGCCACCATCCTCAAAATGGATTCAATGATCCAATCGAAAGAATGATGAATCTCCTAAAAAATACGCCTATTTCTTTCACACCAAATAGCCCAAAGAACCGAGAAGAAGAAAGCCTCATAGAAGATCTTGCCTCTTGCACCCAAACTCTGGAACCGCCATTGGTCAAACATCTCTATGCTATGTGCCGGAACAACCTAGGCCACTCCCATCATCGTTAGAAAATGCATCCAGATATCTCTTGCCATTAAGCAATGATGAAAGAGATGATCCACTGTCTCCCCAGAATTCCTGCACATGAAACAAATATGTGGAGAGAGAGGCAGATTGCCTCTTCTCCTTTGGATCATATCACAAGTATTAATACGATATAGTAAAGCAGTCCAAACGAAAAGTTCGACTCTAGGGGGAACTTTTGCCTTCCAAAGCTTAGAAACACAAAAAGGAGGAGAATTCGAATTCTCCTCCCGACCCAGGAAATAGAAGAAAGATTTAGTGGAAAAAACCCCACTAGACTCCAAAGGTCAAACCCTATAGTTTTTACACTCTGCATCAATGAAACAAAACTTAAGAATACCAATGAGGTTGGACAACTCCTCTAACTCTGCAATCCTGAGGTCTCTTCTAAAGGTTCCACACAAGACCTGTGGAAGACCAAGAAAGGATGTCAGAAACCACAACATCCCTATGCTGTACCACCATATCAAATCTATGAAATCTATTTTTAAAAATTGATTCACCCCACCAAAGATCATGCCAAAACCGAATTAAAGAACCAGATCCCAAACCGAAACGAATAATAGGATAAAATGAAGTGGCAACATTTGAAATAGCTTTCCAAGGAATATGCATATAAATTCTAGCAGCATGATTGATATTCCAATTATTCAAACCAATCCCATACTTAATTACGATAATCTTGTACCAAAGAGCCTCCACGTCATTGCCGAAACGCCACAGCCATTTTCCAAGCAAAGCAGAATTCCGACGTTGAATGTTACCCAGATTGAGACCACCTGCTTCTTTACTCTTACACACCAACTCCCATCTAACCAAGTGATCCTTCTTAGTATCCCCTCCCTCCCACAAAAAGTTACTTTGGGCCTTTTCCAACTCCTTAACCACTTTAACTGGTGCTTTGAACAGGGATAGATAATAAATAGGAAGACTAGCCAACACCGCTTTAATCAAGGTAACTCTACCTCCTAAGGATAAATAATTACTTTTCCAAGTGGCTAGTCTCTTCTCAACTCTCTCAATAACAGGAGACCAAAAGGAGTAGGATCTAGCACTATCCCCTAAAGGAAGACCAAGGTATCTAATAGGAAGCTGAGTGACCCGATAACCCAAATAGCTAGCAAACTGTTGAATCCGAACCTACTCCAAATGAAATCCAGAAATGGTTGATTTATTCACATTAATTTTAAGGCCCGAAACCATCTCGAAAGACCTCAAAATGGCCTTAATCCAGTATGCCTGCTCCTTAACCGCCTCAAAAAATAAAATAGTATCATCCGCAAATTGCAAATGAGAAATAGGCACCATATCCCTACCAACCAAGAAACCCCTAATGAGACCCAAATTCTCCGCCCAAGCCAAAAATCTGCTAAGAACATCTCCCACTAGAGTAAAAAGAAAAGGAGAAAGTGGATCTCCTTGTCTAATCCCTCTAGACGACATAAAATGGCTATGAACACTCCCATTCAAAAGAAAAGAGAAGGATACCTTCGATAAACATCCTCTAATCCATTTCCTCCACTTAATACCGAAACCCTTCCATTCGAGCACGGAATCAATGACTCTCCATTCCACCCTATCGTAAGCCTTCTCCTAATCCAATTTACACATAAGACCTGGATTACCACTCTTCTCTCTTTCCTCAACCACCTTGATTGCCACCAAGTCACTATCCAATATTTGTCTTCCATCAATGAACGTTGATTGATTCAGAGAGACTACACTCCCAATCACCACTTTAAGCCTCTCAGCCAAAACCTTCGCAATAATCTTGTACAGACTAGTAATCAAACTGATAGGTCTAAAACCTTTAAGCTCATTAGCCCCTGACTTTTTGGCAATCAGCACCAGGAAGGTTTTGTTCATGTTCTTATTAATCACTCCATCACTGTAAAACTCCTAAAACACCCCCATAAGATCCACTTTAATTACCTCCCAACAATCCTGATAAAAAGCCATGGTAAACCATCAGGCCCAGGAGCCTTATCTCTCCATCCCCATAATAGCCACTCTAACGTCCTCAATCTCAAACTGTCTCTCCAACCATAAAGCCTGATCGGAAGATAGCACTGTCCCCGGAACATTTCTGAGGTTAAAATTCAGATCTTGTTATGAAGTATACAACTTACCGTAGAATTCCATCATGGCTCTTGTAATACCTCCCGTATCCTCTATTCTCTCTCCATCTACTAGAAGATTGGTAATAGCATTCGATTTAGCCCTACCATTAGCCATCTTATGAAAAAATCTAGTATTTCCATCCCCTTCCTTAAGCCACGTAACCCTCAACTTCTGTCTCCAACTAATTTTCTCTTGTTTAAGAATGTCGTCCAACTCAATTTTCTTGCTACTCCTATCCTGTTCCCCTACAGACAACCCCCTTTGTTGTTCCACCAGATCCAATTTTTCAATGACATCATATAACATATTCTTTCTCAAAGAAACATCTCCAAAACAATCTCTATTCCAGTCTTTAATCTTATTCTTTAAAAATTTTAGAGATCTCATAAAGGAGAAACCAGCAAAGCTATTAACATCCCTGGCCCTTTCTGCCCACCAAACTTTCACCTCGTCTAGGAAAGTGCTATGGGTGAGCCACATGTTTTCAAACCGGAACGGAGAAGGGCCATGATGAACCAAATCCACCGACAATAAAAGCGGCCAATGATCGGATATCGGTCTAGGTAAAATTTTGAGTCAAATGAGGAAAATGAGCATCCCACTCGACCGAGCCTAGACACCTATCCAATTTGCAGTAGAGAGCGTTATCCTGAAGATTGGACCAGGTGAACCAACCACCTATAAGAGGATAATCGACCAACTCAAGATCCTGAATAAGAAAGGAAAACCTCCTCATACTCCTGGAAGTCCTAATTGCTTTATTCAGGTCCTCAACCGATCTAACCACATTAAAGTCCCCAATTAAACACCAAGGATGCACATTATTAACAGCCAAATCCCGAATCTCCATCCAAAAAGCCTCCTTATCTCTATACCCGTTAGGACCATAAACCCCCGAAAGCCTCCACTGGAAACCATCATCCAAATTTTTAAATATCACTGATAAACAAAAGGAACCTAACATTACCTCACCACCCTCCACTTTATCAATATCCCACATGACCAAAATCCCCCCTGAGGAACCCACGACCGGAAGGAAGACCCATTTCCTATTCTGAATGCCCCAGAGTTTACGCATCAAACTTCTTCCTATCTGCTGTTTTTTAGTCTCTTGAATCACCACAATCCACGGTTTAAACTTCCTACACATTTCTTTAACCGCTTTTTTTTTTGTTCTTTCCTCCTAAACCTCGGATATTCGAACTAATAATCCTCATTGATCAACCTGAGACGAACACCTTCCAGCACCATACTTGTTCGACCTCCTCTGATATGTAAGATTCCACTCTAAATTTCGTAACTCCCTTACTAGAGGTGAAACACATTTAGGATCACCCTCACGACTCTTCCTGAACCTATCCACCTCATTAGACATACGAACATTGTTCCCATTAACATCAGAAGCTTCTAACCTAAAAAGATTAGCAACATCTTCAACACCTACCCAATCATCCGACATAAGGCTGACACTTCCTTGTTCCACCTCATTATTCGAACCCAACTTTCTTTTGACACCTTCCAAAACCCGAGTACTGGCCGGAAGCTCAATCTGAACCACCTTCTTAATCGAAACATCCATTTGCCCCGTTGTATTATCGGCAATGACGTTAAAGCCTTTGAGACCTGAAACGAAGCTCGTTAAGGATAAAGAAGAATAAATGAATATATCACCAAAGCATGAATTTAAAGGCATACCTCTCTTTGACCATCCATTGATAACCACATCTTTGAACAGACGTTGAAAGAACAAAAATTTAGCAGGCAGTTGAGAAAACGGATTCAAAAAACGGAGGACCAAATTTTGTAGTGCATTATCGATACTTTGTGATGATTCCAAAGGCAGCTTAAAAGGAGCAACCTGAATCTCGAGCATATATGATTCCGACAATGACTCCAGGGATAAATGACTATCTTCTCGCCGCTCCTCAATGGCAATCAACGACCTGTTAGCAATACTCACAACCTGCACCTCATTAAAAACCTTCTCCACCTCCATCGTTTCATACCCTGCTTGAATCAAATCAACGAAGGTTTGGTAGTTCAGACTATCTCCAGCCGAAAATTCGTCATCCACTGTGTACAGATCCCGCAAATCGTTCTTCTCTGAGAGAGATTCAGACTTTGACGAATAAGAAATATTTACCAGAGTAGCAGAAATATTAGGGGAGGGAGAAATCGGTAGCGCCTCCATCTCCTGTGGCTGGTCCAACGGACAGAAACTCCCTGACTCCTCCACGACTTCAATATCCTGTGAAGAATCCTCCTCATTGATAGTCAGCTTAGATTTCTCAAAGAAGAGCAGCTTATCCATTTTGTCTTGGATCGACAAAGAGTGGGCTCCAAAGCTTTCAAAGATAAGTCCACCACGGATTTTAGTAGCTCTTTCCTCGTCCCGTCTTCCAGATCCATCTTATCAACCTTAGTGCTCTCGGTATGGGCTTTATCTGTCATTTGGCTCGGCCCAAATTCCATCCACACTGATTTAGAGTTGGCCTTCTTAAACGCTGGCACGGGCCCATCTATAAGCTTATCTACAGGCTGATCCCGATCTTTAATAAAACGGGCCAAAGATCTGGATCGAGATCTAACCCTGCCAATTCGCCATCAGATCCAATACTCGTTGCCAGCAGTCTGCGGTTATCACTCCTACCCAAAACACAATCCCTTGATCTCCCAAAACGTTTATAATTATCCACACCCTTATGGAAATAATTTGAATTAGAATTCAAATTATGGATAAGATTAGTCCTAGAAACTTTCCCATTAAAACTCCTGCCAAAAGATAACAGCTTGTCCTTATTAGTAACCGAAATCTCCCCCAAATCCGGTAACAATTTTTTATTTCCATCTTTAGCCCCAAACGCCACCTCATCATCTTCAACCTTGGAACTCCATCTCTGAATTTTATCCACCACTTCTACACTTGCCATCTTCTCGGAAACAGACAGCGCGATTTGGATGATGAATCGATTACCCTCATTACCAAGGAGATTGAATGAGGAATAAATAAAGGATTATCCACATTAACAAATATTCTAGCATATTTCAACCAATATCTTTGAGATGTGATATCATCAATCCGAATAAATCAGCCGCAGCAATCCCCCATTAACTTAAAAATTTCATCTGTTCAACAATCCGGAGGTAGGCCAAACACAAAAATCCAAACACCTTCACTACCAGAATATGAAGGAATTAATAATTTATTATCACTCCATCTGCTAATGATAACATCTGATTTGGATTTGAGAGGGAATGACCTCAAGGAAACCAGCATGTCCGACGAGGCATTATCGGGGGCAAAAAAAATAGCTTGTTTCTCTGAAAACGGAGCTATATCTGGATCAAACTCATCGTGAAAGTAATTTTTAATCTCAGAAGTAATAGAGGTTCAAGAGTCTTTACAATTGCGTGAGAGCACCAAAGCTCTAGTCCACTTATCCTCATCACCAGGATTGTCGATGATTATTTCCGGGCAGATTCCTTTTTGTTTGATACAATTACTTGATCTTTCAACAGCAACCTCGTTTACAGCTCTACCATCTTGGCATGTTCGCTCCTTAATCTTTAAGCCGAAAATTCTCCATCCACTACCCACTCTTCCCATAGGCACGGAAATTTTGCTCGATTGTTGGCCAACGTTCGTTTCCAAACGAATGTATCTTCCTGCCGTATTACTTTTAGATTCGATCGACATTATCCTTGTATTAAAAACTCTCTTCCAACTTTTCGAACCAAGAGTCTGAAAATTGAGACCAGCGGCTTCTAGACAGCATTGCGAAACCCAACTTTTCGGGGATGAAGGTGAATATGGAGAAAACCACGATGTCAGGTATTCATGTTAGGGAGGAGGTTTTAGCATAGTGTGTGGAGGAGTTTGGGTGTATGGCCTATGTCTTATCTATTATCTAGGGATGCCCTTAGGGGCAATCCCAAGTCCTTGGTCCTTGGGACCCAGTTATTGAGAGGATAGAGAAGTGGCTGGCAGTGTGGAAAAGAAACTATCTGTCGTTTGGTGGCCATGGTTCAAAATAACATATCTGTCAGCTCAAAAATGGATGCGTATCGAGTATCGTTTCGGATACGCATGGATACACTGTAAAAATCATAGATACGATGGATACGCAAGGAAAATGAAGGATATATAAAACAAGATTCACTTTTATGCAAAGATAAGGTAAAGATAAGATAAATTAACATATTTTTGATATGGTACACTCATACATAATATATATTAACGTGAAAACCAACTGCTATGCACGTAGGAACATGAAAACTTAAAAAACTTCAATAAGTGTTCATAATACATCACATACACTAAAAAAACATAAGGAAAATCATACATATCTATCTATTTTTTAGTTTATGAGGATATTTCAGTCTTTTTATATATCTTTGCTTAATTTATAATGTAGGGATGGCATCTGGTATGTTTCAAGGGTTGAGATTTATTGTTATTAAGTTAATATGATATATAAGTAACTCTTTTGGAGATTGAAAGAAGTTTTTCATGTTAGTCTAGTTCGTAATTGAAGAAAAAGGGGTTTTTATTCCTGGCTGCCTAAACTACCAGATTTGATCTCCATTGCTCTTTATTTTTTTCTTTTCTTCTCCACCCACAATCAGATTGAACTCTCTCGTTGATTCGAGTGATTTTGCTATGGCAGCTTCTTACTAACTTCTGGGTATGTTGGAAAAGACCAGTAATAGAAGAAGTTTTTTTGCTGCTTTCTTTGTGATATAAAGGCTTATAGCACTGTTATCAACATGAAAGGAGACATCTGCTTCCTTAAATTAAATTACCAACTTTTGAGAACTTCTCTACTACAGAGCCTAAAATATTTCTGGAGCCAGATTTGATATATGCATTTGAAGTTTCACCTCTGGTTTTTTCTTAATAAGATTCTGTTTCTACATTTTCAAGTAGGGAAAATTTTCATCTTCTACCTCCATTTACACTTGCACCTCTATCCAAGAGATTGAATTTTACTTTAAGATCTCCCTTTTGCTCAAATGATTGTCTATAAACTTAATTGACAATAGTTTGGTATTTTTTGTTTCAAAGAATTTGTCAAGACATCTCCTTAAGAAAAGAATAGTTTTAATAACAATTAAAAAAGAAAAAAAGAAATCAAGACAATATGACTAAGCCTTTACTGGCAAACTTTTAGTGATTGAAAAGAGAATATTAAGAAGAGTTAATAGATAGCATGGTTGTAGTTGTTTTTAATTAATTTATTTTGCATTGATAACCTTTTAGGTATAGCCATTGATTGGGGAGTCTTACCTGCTCTTCAAGTGTAAGAAACTAAAGCAACAAAATATCTTAACCCAACTAGTTTGGGTTGGTGACATCCTGTTTCACCATCCCAATTGGTAAGAAATTAAAGGTTTTTATATTTATTTGTATAACTAAGCTAAAAATCCGCATCCCTTATATTGAAAGGCATAATTAAATATCTGGAAATGATGTCCAAGGGAAAATTATATACATGATCTGACAAGATGTGGCTTTTGATAGATGGGATGGCAGAACAAGATTTTTGTTGGTGACCAAGGCATTGGTGGTGTTGTTATTGAATGCCAAAGGGAGAAATCAAAATAAAACTTTAGTAGTTGTTATTGAATGCCAAAGGGAGAATTCAAAATAAAACTTTAGTATATTGGTAGGTGTAAATAAGTATATTAGAGTGTGTGGTTAGGCGCACGGTCTCAAGTTCGATTCCCCAGTTGGGCAGGTTCAGATTTAAGTGGGAGGTCATGGCGGTGGGTTGCTGCGCAAGCCCCTCCTACTTGGGATTAGTCGGGCCTAAGGCCCGGACACCCAAGTTATCAAAAAAATAAGTATATTAGAGTGAAGTATTTGTGATTGCAGGTATAGTTTAAGCAGTGCAATGAATTTTTTGCTTTTAATTTATTCCCCTGATGTTATTTTGGTTTTGAGAAGATATATCTCTTCCATGCAAAGTTGGTATTTCAATTTTGGTCACTGCTAATAACAATTTATGTACCTTGCAGACATCTTCATGGAAGCCACTGGAAAGCTACATCTATAACAAAGAGGAGATAAACCAGGTACTAATTGCAAACGGTGATCCCTAAGTTGTCTTTTCTTCTGACTACATCCCTTGTAGCATATTGTGGGAGTAAGAAATGAGTTGGAGAATGCAACTATATTTTCCTTCCCTTCTAAGTGCCTCAAATTTGCTTACAATTAGTTCTGATTTGTTGTTCAATAAATGATTCAGTGTCAATTTTGTTTGAGATATGACTTGGGTATTGATTCTCATGGAA